>NIVC01002056.1:0-142521 GCA_002269645.1 Macrostomum lignano | reverse complement strand
GTATTTGTTATATTCAATTGTTTTCCATGAGCCTCCAATCACCTTGGCTTCGCAAAGTCTATAAAATCAATAAAATGTAAGCCGAAATCTCATTGCCTCAAAATGCTGCGTCCGTTGAAGGCTGCTCGTTAATAACTGCAGACAAGCAAGCGCCACTCCTTGCCAATTTTTATTTAAAAATCCTATTCTCCCAACTAGTCATGCAATTTGCAAATGTACTGTTCGCAGTTATCCTGCTCAGCTGTTTCAGTGGTCTTCTCGCTTCCTATAACTATTTGGATTTCGACGAGAAAAATCCGGTGAGCTCGTACAAAGTACTTTTATCGTGCAAACGCTACCGTCAATAATGCTATTAGCACATTAATCTGTCTATTACCCGCAGAACACGGTTGTCAACTTCTGCGGCCGCGAACTAATCGACGCCGTGGCTAAAGTCTGCGACGGCAGGATGTACAACAGCTACGGCAGGTTCCGCACCGCAAAGAGGACTCGAGAGATACTCAGTGAGAGTCGTGTTGCATTGAAACCATGCAGCTTTTATTAAAAGTCAGAATACAGAGACACAGTAAGCGTTTCACTAATTGATCTGTTGTTTCAGGCAGCGAGAGAATGAAGAAGAACGTCTCTTTGTTGAAGCTGAGGTGCAGACTTAACACAGACAACCTGGTGCAGAGGTGCTGCTGCCGGACCTGCACCGTCCGCTACCTCAGCGGCTACTGCGCCGAGGCCGTGGTGTTTGAAAACGAATGAAATGTTATTATTGTTAAGAGCGACTAATTATTTAAAGAGCTTGGAACTGTGGCAAACGACAATACGAACTATTTGTCGGATAAATAGATGCTAAAAAATCTGAATGCCAACAATCAACTATTTATCATCAGATTTAGAGTATAATTGAGTCTAATTTAGTAGTCAATCTCAGAATAAATAAAAAGATATGAGTGCAAAGTTAAAACATTGGACGCCCTTTGCACAGCATACCACACGCGTTAAACACTTGTCTTGATTTTGTCGATTGCTTCGGGATCGGTTTTAACCAAAGTTATTTAGGATAAAACTGCGTCTATACAACGGTTGGCTGTCGAACCTAACCCTAAAATTAGTTTATCCTACATCATAATGGCCTAACCTAAAACTGAGCCCTAACCTGGACCTGTCTTAAAACTTAATCCAAACCTAACTTTTGTCTCCTCTTAGACGTGGGATCCAGCAGCCTAGGATACAAAGAGACAGCTGGGTGACCACCAAGAGACAGGGGCGACTACCAAGAGACAGGGGCGCCCACCACGAGACAGGGGCGACCACCAAGTGACAGGGGCGACCACCAAGTGACAGGGGCGACCACCAAGTGACAGGGCGACCACCAAGTGACAGGGGCGACCACCAAGTGACAGGGGCGACCACCAAGACAGGGGACTACCAAGAGACAGGGGCACCCCCAAAAGACAGGGGAGACCCCACGAGACAGGGGAGACCAAGAGACAGGGCGCCCCCCAAGAGACAGGGGCGACCACCAAGAGACAGGGGCGCTACCAAGAGACAGGGGCGCCCCCAAGAGACAGGGGACCACCACGAGACAGGGGCGGCCACCAAGAGACAGGGGCGCCCCAAGAGACAGGGGCGCCCACCACGAGACAGGGGAGACCACCAAGAGACGGGGGCGCTCACCAAGAGACAGGGGCGCCCCCCAAGAGACAGGGGCGCCCACCACGAGACAGGGGAGACCACCAAGAGACGGGGGCGCTCACCAAGAGACAGGGGCGCCCCCCAAGGGACATATTTTTATTAAAATGGTACAAATGGTACTTTTGTTGAAACCTGCTATCGTACCGTTAGCATTTGCATGGACTTTAAGAAGCGTTTTGTAAGAAGCGTAAGAAAAATTAAATTAAACCAACGTATAAGAAATATTCCAGCTATTTTTGCCTTCCATTTTGGCATTCTGCAGCCATGGCTACAGCGAAATATACGCAAAAAAATCGCTGGCCACAAAGCATGCAGCAATTGGTTGTCTCACCTCGCTGCTCAAATTCTGTAAGATTCGCACAGTAATTCAAATTATTGAATAATAAATCTAATACCGGACATTTAAGCAAAAGCCCTCTCGCGGATATTTAGCTATCCGTTATTTCTGATGCAGAGGGTGAGTCGGGAATCTCGTTTCGCGTTCACTTATAATTCGAAAATGTAAGGACAAAATATTGAATTTTAATAAAAAATCCATAAAAACTTTTTTAATATAATTTAACACACCATAATAAAGCAGAGTGCAAGCTACGAGTTCATGTGCACTGTGCTCAAACTCCAGACATCCGTCTGTCTCGAGGCAGACTCCGTAAAATACAATCGAGTCTCTGCCCAAAATTCAGCGCACTATGGACAAATATGCACATGTACATTTATACAGACAGGGCGTTTTTTTTCTAAATATTCTGAATCATTGAGCAGCTACTAAAAATCAGAAACAGAATTTCCTTTTAGAAAATGGATAATTTTGAGACGTCTTAGCAACTGGGCCGTTTTTTCATGTCATTTTGTTTCTGTTGTGACTTTAGAATACACCGGTTGTGCCAACAGGAAACTCAATATATTTGTATAGACGGCTACTATAGTCATAGTAGCAAGGCAACGTTCTATTATGTTTGAAAACGAGCGGAGGGCAGGCTACGAGCTAGAAGCAGTACAGCGAGTGGACTTACATGACGCGTTCTAAGAACATAAAGTGGAATGCTTTTGGGCGTGAACACGCTATAACATTTTCTTCCCAGATTACGCCCCCGCTACATGTACCTCCGGCTTACGAACCACTTACGGCCAGCATGCGTCCTACATCATGCCTAAGCATCCCGCGTAAGAAGAACTACTTCTATATATACATGTACAGTGCATTCTACAATTATATACCACAACAAATGATCCAAGTCAAGTCACAATTGGATTTTTCAGAGCTACGATCATATAGCTTTTCACGAGTAGGACGTACATGTAACGTCAGCAGCAGCTCAACTGGTGCACATATTTGATGCACATTACAGTGTACTTACACAAGGACAAAATATAAGTGTGCAGAAAGACGGGAAATAAAACTTCGTTTCTAAGAAAATATTTGGTTAAATTTCCTAAAAATACACTATACAGATCGATAAGAACTATATAGTTATTTGTCACAGTATGGCAGTATTTCTTATTGGAAGCAGTTAACTGCTCATCTTCAAGTACAGCAACAACAACAGAATACGCGTTCAGCATCACAAGGCGCGCCTCAAGGCCAGGTCGCGAATAAACGCCACACATAAGGGACAGTTATAGACAGTGTTGTGAACGAGGACTTTAATTGGATATAAAATGATCCCCATTTATAGTTGGTTGGCGATTCTAGGCTACAATTCCCTCAAGCCCCAGGATCACAAAGGTAGATAATAGATAACGTCTTTCTAATGTCTTTTCCTACTTCATGTACATGTGATGGGGCTCGAATAGTACACTTATGTACTTCGAAATACGTTACACTGTTATGATCATTATATTTGGATGTACTCGGCGATCATACTCGGTAATTTTGCACTCTGATCCTCAGCTTCTATTCCATCCCCTGTGACAGGCGCAATCTCTACTCACACTTCATGCCACGATTCAATGGCAGATGAGAAAATAGGCAGAGCTGGCAAGATTAGAATGCAGGTACGCGGTAATGCCCTGTTGAATTCTTGGCCCTGAACTTGGCAACTAATAATAATTCGATTAATCGCAACTCCGTAATATATTTTTTCGGTAAAACCTGCCTCCTAATATTTTCCAAGTGTCCTGTCCTCTGCTTGAGTAGTCCTGGACTGGGAAGCTAGTTAGCACGATACACGAAACATTAAACTTTAGAGGACTATGGTTCAAAAATTAATATTTAATAAATAATTTTTTGCTAAATACAGCAATATTAATCGTTATTTAAATCAAACCAATGATATAGTATAGTTTATAATATTTAGTTTAAGTTGATACAGTGTGTACAAACGGCATTTTTAACATGGGTCCTTGCATTGATTTTTAAAACTATTACATACACACATCACATGTGATGGCCCTAGTGACCTACTAGTACTAGGTAATGCTTTCAAGATAGGGCCTAAGCATTAGGGCACCCTTAGGGCAAGTAATTTATTAAAGCGTTTTAGGCCTAGCCCCTAGGATAATAGGCCTATGGCCACAATGATTCTATAACTTCTATAACTTCACTCTAACTTCAAATTAGTTAACCTAAGTAAAGTGTTTTATTTTACGAGTACTTATTTCTTCTAATGTCACTAGCCAGGACTATTCCTTGTAGCAATAATTATGGCAATAGTAGTACTGGCTGCATACTGCATAAAGACCATTCTAATAAAATTACAGTGTCATTAAAACTGACGCCCATAAATAATAGGAAAAGAAAGAAATTATGTGTAGTGTAGGCTAGCCAATGAAAATTAAGTAAATTTACATTATTTTTATTAAAAAACAATTGATAGATTCATAGACTAGATTTCAAATCCTTACTTAAGCCTAGCTATGTCTAAGCCTAACATTTGGCAATTTCAATACTAATGGCTTAATAAGCCTAAATCTAAATGCAACTTGAATCAAATTTTTAAAACAGCGTTCTTCACTTCTATACCTTTTGGGCTTAGCTAATTGGAAGTTGATAATAAACTTTTTATTTATACTGTATAGGCCCTAGGCCCTATCTAATGCTAAATGCTTTTTGAAGTGTCTATTAACTTTATATAGTTTATTATAAAGACCTTATATTTTTTGTTTATATTTGCTTAGGAATATTACTCAGACTAAAATAAATTTTTATGTTTTAGCTTAGCCTAATTGACTTTAATGTATAAATAAATTGCCTTAAATTGTTTCTATTATTAATTCTATTATAAATTATTACTTTATATTCTACATATATTATCATTAGGGTCTAGGTCTAGGTTGTTTTTAATTAGCATTTTTATATAAACTTATATTTATAAAATCAATTGATAAAAAACTTTGGTTTAGTATGCCATAGGCCTATATCTAGTATTGTTTTTTAAATTCAAATTCGTGCCAAAAGATAAATAAATTTATTTATTTATTTATTTATTTATTTATTTATTAAATATTTATTTTATTATCTAGCCATATAATTTTAGTCTTATGCATAAGATTAAACCTCTTGTATATATTAAGACTAGAATTAGGCTTGCATATATATTGTTATAGTTGGTTTATGATAGCACTAGCTAGAACTTGCCTATGAATAGGATATTATATTCTTTCAGTAGGCTATTACTTAGCATATATACAGTTGGGACTTGGCTATCTTTGAAGTTTTTAAGTATAAATATTAACCCTATATATAATACCAATGAATATATGTTCATTTTAGTAACAAATTGATCATATTTATAGCTTTGCAACTAATTGAAATCCTTTTCTGTTGTTAGCTCAAATTTAGGTTAGTTAGGGTCTTTAAGTTAATAATAAATCAATGTTACAATATAGACATATTAGCCATAGCTGGTCAAAAAATTAGTAGCTAGATACATATTCCACTAATCCCTAAGCATGCACTCAACACATCATAAATGCATAGTTTTCCTGATTTTTTCAAAACATTTTTGATCTTGTTAAATTTCTCTACTATAGGCTAGTAAAATAATAATAAGTTGCTACAATTTATGAACATTCACAGACATGGCAGCTCCTCAGCTCACTAGCAGGGTGGAGATCATTGTCTCTTGCAAGAACTTGCCAGATCGTGATGTCATGTCCAAATCTGATCCAATGTGTGTCCTGTTCATGAAAACGCCAACATCAACGCATGAATTTGGTCGCACTGAATGCATACAGAACACCCTAAACCCGCAATTCAATCACAAGTTTCAAGTAGACTTCTGCTTCGAGGAAAGACAGGTAGTCATTTTTCGGCTCTACGATGTTGACAGCTCGCGCGCAGCCCTGCAGGACCATGACTTTTTAGGCGAACTTGAGACCACTGTTGGTGAACTTGTCAGTCGGCGACAGTACGAGGCGGCTTTGACCAAGACTGGCAGTACAAAAAATCTCTCATTATACTGACCTGCTTGGAGCTTCAGGAGTGCAAACTAATTGCCAATTTTCGCGTCGAAGGCGTCAAACTTGACAAGAAAGACTTCTTTGGCAAGTCTGACCCTTTTCTGGAGATTTATCAGCCGATGGATGAAATACAAACTGAATCAGAAGTACCCAGAGTTCGCAGTTGGGTCTTGGTGCACAGAACCGAATTCATTAAAAAGAATTTAAACCCAAAATGGGCTCCATTCTCGATTCCACTGAACCGTTTGTGCCGCGGAAACAGGCAGCTGCTACTTCGCTTCGACTGCCACGACTACGACAGCGACGGGTCGCACGATTTTATCGGCAGCTTTTACAGCAGTCTGGAGAGCTTGGAGCAGGAGGTCGCCCGGAGCCGCTCCGCCCAACGAACCCTCATCAGCAAGAAGAAAAAGTCGGCTGGAACCATCGTGTTCAGCCAGATCGGAATCGAGACCATCGACTCGTTCGTCGACTACATTCAGGGCGGCACTGAGCTGCACTTCACGGTTGCAATCGACTTCACGGGCAGCAACGGAGACCCCAGAGACCCTCGCTCGCTGCACCACGTGAGCGCCGACGGCCGACCGAACCAGTACGAGCTGGCGATAATTTCGGTAGGAGAGATTGTGCAGGACTACGACTCAGACAAGCAGTTTCCCGGACTGGGCTTCGGAGCTCTGTTGCCTCCAATGTTCTCGGGAGTTCAGGATGCGTTCTCGCTGACTCTGCAGCCCGAAAACCCGTACTGCGCAGGAATGCCAGGTCTTCTCGCGGCCTATCGGTCTTGCATCAGAGCGGTGCGACTGTACGGCCCGACAAACTTTTCGCCCGTGATCAACCACGTAGCGTCAATGGCTGCGGCTCACCAGACAGGAGCTCAGTACTTTGTACTGCTGATCATCACTGACGGAATCATCACGGACTTCGAGAAGACGAAGCAGGCAATCATCAAGGCGTCATCTCTACCGATGTCCATAATCATAGTTGGTGTCGGAGACGAGGACTTCTCTGCGATGGAGGAGCTCGACTCCGATGACAAACGACTTCGTTGCGGGTCGATGATCGCCGAAAGAGATGTCGTCCAATTCGTTCCTTTGCGTCGTTTCATTCAGGGTGGCAACATTGATCGCAGCAGGTATGCCTTGGCGAAGGAGGTACTGGCGGAGCTTCCGAATCAGGTGTGCGAGTGGATGAGGCGTCGCGGAATTCGAGCTGGTCCGCCTAAAGTGCGATCTGATTCAAATGTTCCAGCGTCAGGCCCTGTTGCCCCATCCTCATTTACTGCCGCACCAGGTACTGATGGCTCTCCTGCTTCAGCTCCTTCTTATCCTGGTGCCCCTACGGGTGGCGCAGGGTATCCTGGTGTCCCTACGGGTGGCGCAGGGTATCCTGGTGCCCCTGCGGGTGGCGCAGGGTATCCTGGTGCCCCTGCGGGTCGCGCAGGGTATCCTGGTGCCCCTGCGGGTGGCGCAGGGTATCCTGGTGCCCCTACGGGTGGCGCAGGGTATCCTGGTGCCCATGCGGGTGGCGCAGGGTATCCTGGTGCCCCTACGGGTGGCGCAGGGTATCCTGGTGCCCATGCGGGTGGCGCAGGGTATCCTGGTGCCCCTACTGGTGGCGCAGGGTATCCTGGTGCTTATCAAAATGTTGGAGGATATCCTACTGGTCCAGGCCAGTATGGCGCCGCAAATTACCCCGGTATTCAAGTGAGCTCTCGTCAAGCCGGCTATGGCCACTTGGCTCAAAATTACTCTGTAGCCGGAGGGACGCAGCCCAGTGCTCCTTAAACAGACGATTTTTTGCGAGTCTTGCTGTCTGCTGTATAAATTTGATATAAAACATTGATGGCTAGCTCTATTTGTCTTGAATTGTCTTGTAATCTCCTCATTTAAAAAAACAATACGTCTGCTGTTGTAATTACTCTTTAATTTATTTCGTTTAAAGGAATTCGATGCGTTGATTTTTCAGTATTGTTTTAATGCTCTTATTTATCATCCAGCCTACCCATGTGCATTGAATTTGTAGCTTTTAATGGCTTTTTCATTTTTTTATCATTTTGTTTTGGAGTCAAGAGTTGCTATGGCTATCCTATTAATATGGTGTCATAGACATTTATGCCTAAGTCACACTGCCATTGCGACAGTCGGTGTGGGGCCAGTATTTGGTGTGAGGGTGAAGCCCTCAGTTGCAACCATAGACAGCTTTTTCCTCTGAATAAATTAAACTATAGTGCGTTTAAGTAGCATATACTAGCTTATAATGTTTATTATTTCCCACTTGGGCCCGGCCATAGACTATAGAAACATATTTATTGGAGTTTCATTCAAGGACGACTTAAGTAGAAGGACGGGAAACCTCGTTTCTTAGAAAATTTTTGAAGGCACTTTTTTCCGAAAAAATACACTGCGGAGATAGGAAATTTTCATTTTTCAGCACAAAAATTGCTATTACTTTTGATAGGAGGCAGATCCAGTGTTCATCTTTTGATATGTTGTGCCTTTTTTATTGCTCTATCGATATTTATGAAGCTTTCCGTTCAGAAAATTAGATTTCTATGTTAATTTTTTATTTTACGTATATTTTCGCGCGTCTTGTGCTTGAAATACATTAGACTGCCACGGCTCGGCTCTTTGGTTTCATAAGTCTATTTTGTCATTCTTAACTGACTGTGTAGCAAATATTCGTAACAGAGATGATAAAATAGATTCATAAAACCAAATATTGGAGCTGTGTCATGCATTATTGTGATTTTCAGGTACAGGAAATATACGTAGAATGAAAAATTAACATAGAAATCTAATTTTCTGAACGAAAAGCCTTATAAATATCGATAGAGCAATAAAAAAGGCACAACATATCAAAAGATGAACACTGGATCTGCCTCCTATCAAAAGTAATAGCAATTTTTGTGCTGAAAAAATGAAAATTTCCTATCTCCGCAGTGTATTTTTTCGGAAAAAAAGTGCCTTCAAAAATTTTCTAAGAAACGAGGTTTCCCGTCCTTCTACTTAAGTCGTCCTTGGTTTTATTGCGCCAGGCCGAAGGAATACATTCCTATAGTCTATGGCCAGGCCTGAGTAGTGGGGAATAAATACCGATACATTATTCCCCGCTTGTTTCACTTATCTATGGCCACACTGAAAGGAATAGAAATTCTATGCCAGTATCAGCAACTCGAATGCATCCTAACCAAATTGTCATAAAGTTGAGATGCCTAAAAAAGATTCAAACTGGTTTTCTATTGTAATCGGCAGAGTTTCTGCTAGCTGTTAATGATCTAAGCTGGCTTTAATTTGTATTACTAGTAGAGGCAATAAAAGGGCCTAATTTACTGTCTGACGGAATTATCGAAATTATTAATTTTTCTATAGAATGATATTGGAAATCGTAATTTAAAGTACTGCGCGTCAGTAGTTATGAAAATATAATTCTTGTTACTAAATAGTTATTCTGCTTTTGCTTTCCACAAGAGAGGATTAATGCATCCGATGGATAGGACGTGAACTGTTTTGTACTTTAATTAAAATACTTTTCCCACTCTATTTATACTGCTACTATTTGCCAATCCAATTTTGCCGCAATTGTATGTTTTTAAATCATGTATCCACGAAATTAATATTTACTGGTTTTGAATACCTACCGGTACGTCTGCTATTCCGACATTGCCGTCAAGCTAAATAATGAAATTGTATATTCATTATATTTTTGCTTCGTTATATTACTTGATCAAGGCCTAAAAAAATCTCGCTTATTCAAAAAGTGCTGATTTTCCAAATATTTAAATTGTTCCTTATGGAATTGTGCAAAAGTACGATAAAATTATTAGTTAATAAATCATTTACTGCTTCTTGACAACATTCCAGTTAATCTTTCTAAAATAGTAACTTCAGCCAAGTTTGCATGCCTAATCTAGAACTAGGTCGTAATTACTAAGATTAGTTCATTGCCAATGGCCTCTTGCATAGGCATATAATCTCATTCTTCAGATCCTGAACGAGTAAAGTACGATAACAGCAAACCTATTTTAGGGCAGGATGTTTACTTTGCTCATCGATTGTAGCATTATGAGGGTGACATTTTTCTATGCAAGTAAAGTAAAGCTACACTAATTACACGGGCGGTAATCTGTATTAAACCGAATCGAGTTTAATCGGTACTAACTTGTTCCTGATGTCCGGCCCAAGCCTCACCAGTCGCGTTGAGATCAGCGTGTCCTGCAGAAATCTGCCTGACCGCGACGTCACCTCCAAGTCAGATCCCCAGTGCGTCCTGTTCCTGCGCCAGCCGGGAACTTCTAATTTTCAAGAAATCGGCAGAACTGAAAAGCTGAACAACACGCTTGATCCCGAATTCAGCCATCGGTTCATTGTCGACTTCATGTTCGAGGAGCGTCAGCTGGTGAAGTTTCAAATTTACGACTTGGACAGTCCGAGTGCTCGACTGTCTGAACACGACTTTCTCGGCGAGTTGGAGACTTCGATCGGCGAGCTTGTAAGCCGACGTCGATTCGAAACTACTTTGTCCAAAACTGGACACAAGAAGTCCACAATTATAATCACGTGTTTCGAGCTTCAAGAGTGCAAACAAATAGTCAGTTTCATTGCCGAAGGAAAAAAGCTTGACAAAAAAGACTTTCTTGGAAAATCCGATCCTTACCTTGAAATTTATCAGCCAATGGAGGAAATTACGAGTGAAAATGAAGTCAATAAAGTCCGACATTGGACACTTGTACATCGTACCGAAGTAATCAAGAACAATTTGAACCCGCGATGGGCCAAATTTTTGGTTCCACTGAACCGTTTGTGCCGCGGAAACAGGCAGCTGCTACTTCGCTTCGACTGCCACGACTACGACAGCGACGGGTCGCACGATTTTATCGGCAGCTTTTACAGCAGTCTGGAGAGCTTGGAGCAGGAGGTCGCCCGGAGCCGCTCCGCCCAACGAACCCTCATCAGCAAGAAGAAAAAGTCGGCTGGAACCATCGTGTTCAGCCAGATCGGAATCGAGACCATCGACTCGTTCGTCGACTACATTCAGGGCGGCACTGAGCTGCACTTCACGGTTGCAATCGACTTCACGGGCAGCAACGGAGACCCCAGAGACCCTCGCTCGCTGCACCACGTGAGCGCCGACGGCCGACCGAACCAGTACGAGCTGGCGATAATTTCGGTAGGAGAGATTGTGCAGGACTACGACTCAGACAAGCAGTTTCCCGGACTGGGCTTCGGAGCTCTGTTGCCTCCAATGTTCTCGGGAGTTCAGGATGCGTTCTCGCTGACTCTGCAGCCCGAAAACCCGTACTGCGCAGGAATGCCAGGTCTTCTCGCGGCCTATCGGTCTTGCATCAGAGCGGTGCGACTGTACGGCCCGACAAACTTTTCGCCCGTGATCAACCACGTAGCGTCAATGGCTGCGGCTCACCAGACAGGAGCTCAGTACTTTGTACTGCTGATCATCACTGACGGAATCATCACGGACTTCGAGAAGACGAAGCAGGCAATCATCAAGGCGTCATCTCTACCGATGTCCATAATCATAGTTGGTGTCGGAGACGAGGACTTCTCTGCGATGGAGGAGCTCGACTCCGACGACAAACGACTTCGCTGCGGGTCGATGATCGCCGAAAGAGATGTCGTCCAATTCGTTCCTTTGCGTCGTTTCATTCAGGGTGGCAGCATTGATCGCAGCAGGTATGCCTTGGCGAAGGAGGTACTGGCGGAGCTTCCGAATCAGGTGTGCGAGTGGATGAGGCGTCGCGGAATTCGAGCTGGTCCGCCTCGAGTTCGCAACGACGCTCCGTTAGTTGCTGGTGGTGCCGGAATTCCTGGAAGCGCTCCGTACCCTGGCACTCAACCAGGAGGAGCTCAATATCCTGGTGCTCCGTATCCCGGTGTGCCTCAATCGGGTCCAGGATATCCTGGCGCCCCTCAGCCTGGCTATCCTGCAGGTCCAGTCTATGCTCCTGGAGCTGCGGCTCCGACTGCACCACCGCCGGCCTATCCTGCCGCTTCTGGCGGCGCCCAGGCTTCAGTACCTCCGTATCTGGGTGTGCCTCCCAGTGCTCCTTGAATCGATGTTATTGTACATTTGTTTATGTTCAGGTTGGATGTTCCTGTCCACTTTACCGATAAAAATTGCAGTTATGCAGCACTGCATCAAGAATTTTGAGTTTTAATCAATGATGACCAATAGCTAAACATTCGTACTTTATTTATTAAAACAGTGATTTCTTGTCACCATAATTTTTTCACACCGTCATCATATTGTCATAAATGAAGCGTTTACAGTCATTCACTGTAATAAAGGGATCGTGGGCTCTCTAATGCAACGCCTTCGGTGATTTCGTCCCTACAGACTGTAAGGCCCATTCCGCTGACTTCTGCGCACTCGTGCACAAGCTCTCAGATATCATGGCTGTTTTATGGCCGGCACTCCACGACTGATGTTGAGAAGGAGTTAATGTAGAATGTACAAATTTTGTAATGACATGAAACTTGGCGTTGTTTAATGGCGGTGTGAATGAGCTCTTAATCGACCAAAGCAATATTGACGATAAAAATTCTAATTATTGAATTAATCATGTAATATTTTAGTGCTTAAATTGCTTGTAACCAGTCACTATTCAAGTATAATCGTAAAAAGTGTTTCCTATAGAGCAATTTTCAAATCCAGTAGATCATTTTAATTATGTTTTACTGCTTTTGTTGGCTTCCGTATCGGCGTTTCTATTATCAATTTTATAATTAGCTCTAAACTGTGTTTTAAACTAAGGATCGCTTCTTTCCTACGCTTAGTGTCTTGAGCTAAATATTTATATCTATAATATTAAGTGTCTATGTGTTGAATTTAATATTTCGGTACAGCTAGCTATGTTGTACAACAAATTAAATATGAATAATTACATTGCTATTGTCGAAAAGTGATGATTTCTTAAATTTTGCAGCACATTTTTAATCTAATGTGTATTGTTCTTGCAGAATTTTTATCGACAATTTTATATTTTTTTCTGCAACCAAAAATTGTTTTGTTTTTATGCTGTTGTTTGCTTCTCATTTTGAGTCCAGTTTGTTACTTTTTGCAGCCTTGCTAATATCATACCAAAATACACTAAGTAAAGTTCATTCCCCGCTTAGGCACGGCCATAGACTACAGAAACGTTTTTATTTAGCCTGTTGCAGTGAAACTTAGTTTATGGTAGATAGCGAGGGCTTCTTCCCCACCATAGATAAAGTATACATAGATTCCACCCCTGCCCAGAATGTACACACGCTCGTGTCCAAACTTTGACCACCATAAAACTCACCGTGCTCTCATTGGCTGGCGCGAAAGCCTTCCTTTCAACCCCTTCGATTTCATTCCCTCACCCCTTCCACACAAGCGGAACGGGAACGAAACGGAAGCGGAACGAAAGGATGTCTTACCAGTTTCAACAGTTTAGCAAGAATGAAGTCGACACGCAAGTTGGGGGAATGTACACACGTGGACTCAATGTGCATAGCGTGGCCCAGCCAATAGGAGCGCAGTGAATAAAGTGATGGTCACAGTTTAGACACTCCGCGGGGGTAGGGGTGGAATCTATGTATACTTTATCTATGTTCCCCACATCCAAGGAATTTACACAGAATTACTCGTATGCAAGGAGTATTGAGGTCGCCTAGTATAGAGTGCCAATAAGGATGAGAATCTGAAGCCGATTTTTAGAATCCACCCACCCCCTCCGGTCACCAAGCTTTTTAGTCTATGGCACAAGTTGTGGCTAGAATGGCGTACAAAGCCGATGCTCAGAAATATACATAGAGTGCATGAGAAAAATACAAGTAGCTAATGTAGCTGGACGAATACCATGTATGCTTAAGACGTCCTCAAGACTTTATTTCTGTATCTATACTGTAACCGTACGTACGATGATTGCATTGTGTAAGGAGAAAAGAAGTTGAGCAGGATTCTTGCAGCTGAGTCGGAAAGACAAAAACAAAGTGATAAACAAGCAGAGTGAAGGTGCAGCAATGGGAAAAGCAAAAGGCATAAGTGATAAGGCTATATGGCATGACTGTTACGGAGTTGTGTATCGACGACGGCAACTGAGTCTGGTGACTGAGCGATGTTGTCCTGCTTATTTGATACATGCATTTTCTAAGTGTGAGATGTCTTATATTTCTGAGCATCGGCTTTGTACATCATTCTAGCCACAACTTGTGCCATAGACTGGAAGGCTTGGTGACCGGAGGGGTTGGTGGATTCTAAAAATCGGCTTCAGATTTTCATCCTTATTGGCACTCTATACTGGGCGACCTCAAATACTCTTTGCTCGCATGTAATATTCTGTGCCCACGCCTCCCTCTGTGCCGTGTGTGCTCCATTCACTGACACTACTACAATAGTTTGGAATGACGTATACAATACTTCATCCTCCAGGTATTTACTAAATCAGAGCTTTTGTATCATATTAATACACATATTTAATCGATTTTTCACTGTATAGTAACCAATCAGGTGATTTCTCTCTAAGAGAAGCAATCAGTAGTTACGTCAACACGCAGAACTTTGCCTACAACGCAATTTCCCGGCCATATATTTCTCTCTATGTTTCAATCCGGTTCGAAGCTCTCGGTTCTACTCATACCACCATTGCTTACATTAACGAAAAGTAAGCTATAAAGGATATGTACAAGCCTATCCATACACATATTTTTAGGATCCATACACATCCATACAATGTCCGATGGAGGTTCCAGTTGTGTTTATTCAGCGTTAAAAAAGCAATCCGTCTTTATTCCTTTATAATTATTTGTTTTTTGTTACTGTCCTGCGATCCGTGAAGTTTTGCCAGTTTACGCTAGTTGTGAATAATATACGTATAGCTCCCAGAGGTTTTCCTGGCGAAAAACATTGCTTTTTAGTCAATTTATTTTAACTGAAACTATGAATAAGTGATTACGCTAGACGACCTTCTGGAAGCTATTCAGAGTTTCAGAATATATTAATTGTATACTAAATTTAGTATATGGCGATGAATATACTGCACGAGCGTACATTGAATCTAAATGTAGCTACCATATCTTATTAAGTTTGAGAAGCAGGCTATTTTTAGATTTTCTCGATAAGCATACACTTGAATGCTCAGCGTGTATTCGAATGTGGCCTTACAAATCGAGTTGAAATAGCTACACTGAATGTTTGCACAAGGTTCTGGCATACTAACCCACACAACAAGACAGTAAAGATATTTTGTGGTTTTGGCAGTCGCTAGAAATTCGTAGTATGCAAGCATCACGTATACGAAAGCATTATATTGTTACGAGTTTGCTTCAGTGCTACGTGTGTTTGGTTATTGAACAGGCGCTTAAGTGTCTCTCTCTTGCCTGTAGCAAGCTTTGCTGAAAAGATGACTAACTCTTTTCGCAAAGCGACGAAAGTGAAGCAATGACCTACATAGTTGCGTAAATGAAGCAAGCAATTTTTATTTCTACCTTGCTTTTACTAGATTAAACTTGGTGCGTCCGCCATGGTTCTATATTTAGCTTAATGTTTTGGCGGTAAATTGGTTGCAAAATAAATGTTTGTTTCTTCTGTATTTTAAGGTTCAATTTTTTTAATATATAATATAAGCCCCGACTGTGTCTCAATGCTATATCCAACGCAATACTTAAGTTTACAGCCGACAGAACTAGCCTAATTGTCAGTCAGTATGGCTTAAGTTGAGATGTTCCTACAATTTTTCAACACTTAAGCGATAGAAAATTTGTGCAAAAAATTACAGATGTCCGGCCCAAGCCTAACCAGTCGCGTTGAGATCAGCGTGTCCTGCAGAAATCTGCCTGACCGCGACGTCACCTCCAAGTCGGATCCTCAGTGCGTCCTGTTCCTGCGCCAGCCGGGAACTTCCAACTTTCAAGAAATCGGCAGAACTGAGAGACTGAACAACACGCTTGATCCCGAATTCAGCCATCGGTTCATTGTCGACTTCATGTTCGAGGAGCGTCAGCTGGTGAAGTTTCAAATTTACGACTTGGACAGTCCGAGTGCTCGACTGTCTGAGCACGACTTTCTCGGCGAGTTGGAGACTTCGATCGGCGAGCTTGTAAGCCGACGTCGATTCGAAACTAAACTTTGCAGGACAAAAAGTTCGAAGACGTCCATCATTACTGTAAACTGTGTAGAAGTTCAAGAGTGCAAGCAAGTTGTTAACTTTCAAATTGAAGGGCACAAACTTGATAAAAAAGACTTTCTTGGCAAATCAGATCCATTTCTTGAAATCTATCAACCACTTGAAGATGTAACAAGCGAAGACGAGTTAAACCACGTTCGCAATTGGTCTCTTGTGCATCGAACGGAGGTTATTAAGAATAACTTGAACCCACGATGGGCAATGTTTTCTGTACCAGTCGCTCGAATCTGTCGTGGTAATAAGCGTTTAATCCTACGATTTGATTGCTATGATTATGACGGAGACGGCTCTCATGATCTGATAGGAAGCTTTTACAGCAGCCTGGAGAGCTTGGAGCAGGAGGTCGCCCGGAGCCGCTCCGCCCAACGAACCCTCATCAGCAAGAAGAAAAAGTCGGCTGGAACCATCGTGTTCAGCCAGATCGGAATCGAGACCATCGACTCGTTCGTCGACTACATTCAGGGCGGCACTGAGCTGCACTTCACGGTTGCAATCGACTTCACGGGTAGCAATGGAGACCCCAGAGACCCTCGCTCGCTGCACCACGTGAGCGCCGACGGCCGACCGAACCAGTACGAGCTGGCGATAATTTCGGTAGGAGAGATTGTGCAGGACTACGACTCAGACAAGCAGTTTCCCGGACTGGGCTTCGGAGCTCTGTTGCCTCCAATGTTCTCGGGAGTTCAGGATGCGTTCTCGCTGACTCTGCAGTCCGAAAACCCGTACTGCGCAGGAATGCCAGGTCTTCTCGCGGCCTATCGGTCTTGCATCAGAGCGGTGCGACTGTACGGCCCGACAAACTTTTCGCCCGTGATCAACCACGTAGCGTCAATGGCTGCGGCTCACCAGACAGGAGCTCAGTACTTTGTACTGCTGATCATCACTGACGGAATCATCACGGACTTCGAGAAGACGAAGCAGGCAATCATCAAGGCGTCATCTCTACCGATGTCTATAATCATAGTTGGTGTCGGAAACGAGGACTTCTCGGCTATGAAGGATCTGGACTCAGACGACAAACGACTTCGCTGCGGGTCGATGATCGCCGAAAGAGATGTCGTCCAATTCGTTCCTTTGCGTCGTTTCATTCAGGGTGGCAACATTGATCGCAGCAGGTATGCCTTGGCGAAGGAGGTACTGGCGGAGCTTCCGAATCAGGTGTGCGAGTGGATGAGGCGTCGCGGAATTCGAGCTGGTCCGCCTCGAGTTCGCAACGACGCTCCGTCAGCCGCTGGTGGTGCCGGAATTTCGGGTGGCTTTTTTGGCGATGCTTCTTACCCTGGCATGCAGCCTGGTTCTGCCCCATATCCTGGTGCACAGTCAGGTGGTGCACCATATCCTGGTGCACAGCCAGGTGGTGCACCATATCCTGGTGCACAGCCAGGTGGTGCACCACCATATCCTGGTGCACAACCAGGTGGTGGACCATATCCGGTTGCACAGCAAGGTGGTGCACCATATTCTGGTGGACAATAAGGTCGCAATTTGTATCCTGCTACCACCCTGGATGATTAATGTCTTTATGAGTCTGTCTTTGAATTACTGAGACTTCACTAAGTTTACGAGTATGTGGTTTTTTTCTTCTGCAGTTATTCCCGAATACTCAGATAGGCACCATTTCTATGTGGAAGGTAGCTTTTGGGTATTTTTCGGTATTGTCGTTTAGTGGTGATGTTTTATTCAAGCATTATACTTTTTATATTCAGCTCTTCTCTCTTATATAGACCGATTGAGTTTTCATCGTTTTTTATGGCTTAATCTTGTTGGAATTGTTTGTACAATCTGTATACAGTACTATCGTTTATACAATGTGTCCTTAACTGCACAGTTTCAATTTGAAACTGCGTTTCTTACTAACCAAAGATCCGTTATTGTGGCTTTTTGATTTGGATTGTTATTTTTATTAACAAAATTTTCATTATGTTTTTTAGTGCTTTTCACCCGAAGCAGTTGAAGGTAAAGCAGTTGTGGCAGGTTCTTAAATTCCAATTATTCCAGCTGTGAATACGTAATATTTATCTAAATTCTGAGAAACATTATCAATGACGAGTTTTCTGCTTTTGCCTCTACTTACATTACTCTCAGTAGCTGCGGTTGGTGAAATATAACAAAATTGATGGTTGAAATTGTGTACCAATGATTTATTCTGTTGGCTGTCTGGGTTGCCTGGAAGTAATAGTTCAAGTCAGGGTGCATTTGGTACACTTCTGCGGCTCCGCCTTTCGCTTTGTCTGCATGTGTTGCAGGCGCGTACGATTAATTCGACTTTAACTGTTTGCACTGCATTGACTGTCTGTACAGGCTAACATGGGGTGCGCTTAGACGGCTGACTTTGCTTTAATAGCGCTGTGCGTTCACCCAGTGTCTCTCTCTCTCTTTTACACTCTCTGAACTACTCTTCAATATTCTTTTGCATTGCCGCGGGCAGCCATAGCAGCCGAGCAGCCAAAAAGACGGGGAACCATATTTTTCTTGTACAAAAAATTTCCACGCAGAACTGAGTAATATTTTCTCCCCTGCGCGAGAAATTGGCATGCATCTAGATGCTCTCGCATTTCTCTGGCTGTAGATTCCTTCTCTACTGCGCGTTTCTGTCTGCCTCCCTTTCTCTCCTCTGTAAGAGAATTAGTAACGGAAGCTTCGTTTATGGAGTTTCAGAGCTAGAATCTGGTTAGGAGTGAGCCTAGACTAGACGATCTCTTCCGATAATTTATGAGAACTCCATGGCTTGGGGGCTGCACCGCGGTGGTCCAATCTTTGATCCGGGTGGTTTTTGACCACCCGTGCCAATCAGTTATATGGGGCACGAGAGACCAGAGAAATGCAAATCAAGGAGAGTTGGGGATAGGGGTGAATGAAAATTCGACTCCGTGGGAAGGGGAGCAAGAGGGCGAATGAGGAAGTCGGCATTTTTTCTATCCCCTCGTTTTGTGTTTGAGTTTGGGGCATTCTAGAAGCCCGAACTAAGAACTGAACTGTTTAGTGCCTGGATGCGCCCGACAGTAGTCTTATACGGTATAATTTAGCTCAGCCAGGGTAGAGTTTTGGAGTAGGGAAGCTCTCAAATCTTCCGCTTTTATGAACCGCTAGCAGCTGCACCCAGTCCTCCCTGGTTGTTTTGCCGGAAATTTTTCAGTCTTATTCTCAAAAAACCGTTCGATCAAGGGAAAAGTCTGCCCAGCAGCTCAAGGATAAAACCTTAGAAACCATGAATGCAAACGGTTGATTGGTCAGTGAGAAAGAGGCATCCAAAGCTAGTTCAAAGGGGTTAGAAAGAGAGAGAGCGGAACCGCAAGTTGGATGTTTGCAGTCCCACTTTGAAAACCGTCCACCCCTCGATATATCTGCAGCGCTTAGGCCAATATTTCATGAGCATAGGCCACCCGACACACTCCCGCCTTTCCCTAGCACACCCGTGGGACTGCAGCATATTGATTCACCTTGCCTGAAATTTCATGCTCTCGCCAAACTACAATCGCTATAATGAAAGTGGAAATATTCGACATTGTATTCGACGATGCCGAGGTGAATCCACAGGCTGTGTACCGCTCCGGTCAGACCATCGCATTCCAGGTTCACCTGAGACTGACCGAGCCTGTCAAGTGCAGAGGTTGGTACACACTGTTTCAAGCTACAATAAATTATAAAACATTTCATTTTTACATGCTTTTAATATTTAAAAACAAACATAGAAGGCTGTTGCACTTACAAGCTTACAAATTTAATAGGGGCGATAGAATACTCGTATTTTCCTTTTTTACTACTATACACGAAATGTCTGTACTGATTAACCAAAATAATTACTAATTTTATATCGAAAACTTTTGAATCAACTTTACGCAAAAGAAACATGCTTGCTTCTTTCGCAGTTGTGAGGATCAGTGATCGATCAGTGTACAATCCTTCTAGTAGGGGTTGTAGCCTAGTGGTTAGAGCGTCAGACTCACGACTTGAAGGTCGGGGGGTTCAATTCCTGATCCCACTGGAACAGTTTGTGTCCTTAAGCAAGACACTTAACTCTGTATTGCTTCAGTTCATTCAGCTGTAAAATGGGCACCAGCATTAGCTGGGGTAATTGAGGTGTGTGGCGACCCCCCAGTCTTTGAACTGAACAGCCGTACGCAGCCTTCAGATGCGCCTGCAATAGCTGCGGCTGAGCTGTCGGTTACACGTCTGGCCCAATTGGGGTGGGTGTAATCAATTATCATTATTATAATTATTACAATCTTTCTGCTTTAGTTTAGCGTATCGAGGTTTAGCTAAAAATCTTCCTGATACAATCTGATTGTTATACTCGTACAACACTTGTGTTTTGGAAAGCGAACATTTTCAAATCTTTTCATACTTGCAATCGACTTTACAACCCCCCAATCTCGAAATGATTGGACCTCCATCTGAAATTAAGTCAGCTTAGCGTAATTTAGTAATCACACCCAACACTTATCTACTCCAGCGATATACGTTAAGCTATTCGGCAATTCTTACGTACACTGGACCGAGAGCAGGTCAACCGGATCTGGCAACAACCGTCGAACTGAAACGGTGCACTACAGATCTGAGGAAGTTTACATCGATCAGAAAGTGGCTATTTACAGTGAGATCTGTTTGAATTGTCAATTTTTGCTTGTATGTAACTTCCGTATTGGAAATTCAAAGGGAATATGTTCAAGTCTATATTTGCAGCAAGCAAATTTACATTAATCAATGATTCCTCTTTGGGAAGATCAGATTTGCCATATGAGTGCGCAAAATTTAGTACATGTAAACTAGCAAAAAATCCAAAGCGGCTTCAAAAAATTTTTAAGGTTGAAAAGACTAATTATGAATAATTATGAAAATTTACTAGTAAGGCACGCCCTATTTTGAATCTCCGCTAAAAACATCCTTTAGTTACGTAAATAATTTGTTTGAATCGGATATTTTGTTTAAGTCAACGATATTTGTTAAAGTGGATTATATGTTGTTATAGACGGAAAATTTATTAACGTGAAGAAAACTTTGTTTAAATTGATTTTTGTTACAACCTACCCCGCGCACCGCAACCTCGCTCCAAGCGGCTATAAATACAAGCATTTTTAGCTCGTGGGATTTTCGTCCTCCGAGTCTTCGATTCGGTTTTTCAAGAAATAAGCGTTTTGCTTCACTCATTCTATAGTAAAAAGGGTTGAACTAGCAGAGAGGAAGGAGGAGTAACCGGTAGAGGATAGCAGACAAGAGAAGACAGTCGGCCTTGTTTTGTGGTTTGCCTAAATTTGGACTGAGTAAAGGAATAATTAGGGATAAAATAGGGAATTTAGTTCAGTTTCTTACCGCTCAGGCACTTAATCCAAGATATGCTTGTGAAAGTAATGGTGGATTGTATAGCAGGTAACGGTCCGTTACCTACTATGCAACGTCATTGTATCTTACGCACAGCGATTGTTTAATGAAAAACTTTCAGAGCGGTCGTTATTTCAGCATAAATGATTACGAATTCAGAATTTCAGTTGAATTTAGGACCCTAAAGCTTTCTGCTTTTTAACAATCCGACAAGCATCAATTTGGTCCATAGCGGCTCTATATTTTCACCTCTATATTTTACTTTGCAACTGCTGCGGAGGAGCAAGATCAGTCCCAGAATCGTGTACCATATGCTAGACTGTCGGACGAACGCCATGTGCTTGTGATCGAAGCGGAGTTTTAACCATGCTAAAATTGTTATAGTTGAGCAGATTGCATTTTTTACGTCACCTTGTATCGGTATAGTGTCAATAGCTACAGTATCTATTGGTCTATTAGTCATTCGCGCAGCTGCACATCCTTGTTGTGCCCGCCGCCTTAACAGCTCCCGAGACTGTGGGCCCCTCGGCGGAGCACCACCCAGCTGGGGAGTACATCTACCCAGTGACGTTTCAACTACCGCCGACTGCTCCATCGTCATTCGAATCCGGCATCGGTCGAATTCGCTATGAGATCAAGGCTAAAATTGATCGGCCATGGAAGTTTGACGACTACACCAAAAAAAATTTCACCGTTATTCGCGACTTAGACTTGAACATTCGCCTACCCGACGAGGTTGGACCGTTCAAATCCGAGGAGGATTTTGACGTAAAGTGCTGTTATTGCTTCAATTGTTGCTGTGGCAAAGTTAGAGTCAGCGTAGCCCTGCCTAAGAAAGGCTACGTGCCAGGAGAACAGGTGCACATCACTGGTGAGATCTGCAATACCAGCAAGACCAACTTGGAGAGCGTCAACCTGGAGATTTATCAGGTCTGGCTAACTTGTTTAACCTACAGTCTACAGCTTCACCTTTTTTTAACCAAAAGTTCACAAGTTGCAGAGATAGAATGAGCATATCGTAAAGTGGGGAGGTTATGATTCTCAGCAATTATCCAGAACAGAGCAGAGACCAGATGACCAGGGCTTTTAATCCTGCAGTCTTTGTTTTGTTGTCTGATGTCTGATTATTCAGTTTAGTAGAGGATCTATGAAGTCCAACACATCAAGGCTTGTAAAAAGTTAAGCACTTGACTTGGCTGCATGGGGCTCCGGATACAGGGGGAGGCGTCACCGCCCATTCCGCTTAACCCCTGGTGCTGCGGTGTCGCGCAGGGAAATCCGGTGGTGCAGCATGGTCCCCCTCAGGAGAGTCCAGGAGTGGATTGTCGCTCGCCCTGTAGCCCTCAGGTAGCGGACCCGAGAGGGCCCATGGTTACCGCCCTGATGTCCCTGCGGTTGAGTCCAAGCAGGGCCCTGCGGAGGGCGGGGGAAGGACAGGGGCAGTTGGGGGCGTTAGCCCACCTGACCCTGTGCACAATCAAGCACAGAGTATTCTGTTTGTAAAAAGAAATACTGTTTTGAATTCTGTAACGTTCAAGTGAGTTGTAGAGTACAGGACTAGCATCGATTTCTGACATAATTTCACTTAACTAACCCAAGTTCCTACATTCCATCCCGCCATTGCAGCAAAGCATATTCATAACGCCCAGCAAGCGCAAAACTTCGTCCCGCGTGGCGTCCTCTGTCAGCCTGTCCGGCATTGAGCAGGGCCAGTCGATGCAGCTCAACCATCTTCTGCCGGTCAACCCCGTGCCCAGTTCGCACATTGAAGGCTGCAACAATATACGCGTGCACTACTACTTTCGAGTAGGTTGAAATTACTATTTAGAAGTTATTTTTATCAAGTAATCTGATTCTAAAGGAACGAATAAAAGCTTATTGCCGACCTCGCTTATCTTGAAAGTGTATCATATTAACATTAGAAATTTAAATTACATGTATCTGTACTATTATAAATGTACTCAATTTCATGAGAAGTACACCAGTAACGTTATAAGTTTTTTAGTAACATTCACCAATTTAGTACCAAAAGTACATCAGGATCGTTAAAAGTACACTAGTACCGTCAAAAGTACATCAGTACCGTTAAAAGTACACGAGTGCCATCAAAAGTACATCAGTAGCAATCAAAGTGCACTCGTACATTTTTTCATCCTGTGTCCAGCTAAACGCAGACGGCGGCTGCTGCCTGTCGGTGAAGAAAGAGTGCTGCGAGCTGCTGATCGGCAGCGTGCCGCTCTGGTCGACTTTCGGAATGCCACCGCCGCTGCCAACGGCGCCAATGAGTGACGTCATCAAACAGCAGCCGCAGCCTGGTGGCCAGGTTATTCCGCGTAAGCTATCAAAGATGAGCGATCGCCTGAATCTTCGGCGATTCTTCTTTAACTTAAGAGAGTGCTTAGACCCTAATGAGAATGCTCAGACCCTAATGAGAGTGCTCAGATTCTATTGTAGAGCGCTCAGATTCTATTGTAGAGTGCTCAGATTCTATTTTAGAAGTGCCCAGATTCTATTGTAGAAGTGCACAGATTCTGTTGTAGAGTGCTCAGATTCCATTGTAGAGTGCTGAGATTCCTTTGTAGAGTGCTCAGATTCTATTGTAGAGTGCACAGATTCTGTTGTAGAGTGCTCAGATTCTATTGCAGAAGTGCTCAGATTCTATTGTAGAGCGCTCAGATTCTATTGTAGAGTGCTCAGATTCTATTTTAGAAGTGCCCAGATTCTATTGTAGAAGTGCACAGATTCTGTTGTAGAGTGCTCAGATTCCATTGTAGAGTGCTGAGATTGTATTGTAGAAGTGCTCAGATTCTATTGTAGAGTGCTCAGATTCCATTGTAGAGTGCTGAGATTCCTTTGTAGAGTGCTCAGATTCTATTGTAGAGTGCTCAGATTGTATTGTAGAGTGCTCAGATTCTATTGTAGAGTGCTCAGATTGTATTGTAGAGTGCTCATATTCTATTGTAGAGTGCTCATATTCTGTTGTAAAGTGCTCAGATTCTATTGTAGAGTGCTCATATTCTGTTGTAAAGTGCTCAGATTCTATTGTAGAGTGCTCAGATTGTATTGTAGCAGTCCTAAGCCTGCCGAAACGAGGGTGAAAGCTACGATGTCTGCCCGCCAGCAAAAGTTGTCTATGGCCCCAAGTGGGCACAAAGAAACTATGTGTATATTTTCAGCTAATATTAGATATTAACATTAACATGAGATAAACATTAGATATATAGTCCATTGACAGTCTTTAGATTTCTCACGCGGTATACCTCCTGACCTTAGTTTGATTGATTAAAGTTAAACGTACAATTTTCAAACTTGCAATTTCCAAACAGTGAGCTTGCACTCTGTGAACTGCCGACTGCAATAGAGTAGTTGGTAGCTGATCTCGTGAATGAGTTCTTAGTCGGCGCTACAGAGCTAGTCGAGCAGTCGGTAGCCGATCTCTCGATTACGTCTCCAGTCGATACAACCGACGTGTTCGATGCGGTAAAGCTTGTTTCAGACCGGCCTGGAACAGCCAGTCGACGACTAATAGTGTTTGATAGATCAACCTTCTTCGAGAACTTCATTCTCTTGTTGTAGAGGTCCACACTCTCGATTCTTTTGTGGCCGGTTACGACTTGAATGTCTGATCTAGTGACTTCATCTTCGATAAGGTTTGACACTACCAACGCTCGAATGCAATGATTTGTGTGGGAACGGCAACTCAGACCAGCCTGATCTTACCAATTCTTACCAAGCACCAGGGTCTTGTGGTACCACATACCGTCTTTGTCGGCTTGATTCAAAGGCTTGGGCCAGAGACAGGCAACATCTTCTGGAATGACCCACAGATACAACTCAATCGCCCGTACAGGACATGAGCCTGGATAATCCGGTGTCTCGGCTAAGATAAAGCTCTTAGATGTCGACGGATTACTATCAGACACAGTTTTTTCGATAGATGTCTTCAGCAGGTCCACATAGCGAACACCGTCATGCTCGTAAATTTTCACATCGGCTTTAGTCAACTCTCGCAGCCACTCCCTGCCGCAAAAACCAAAGCCATAAACAATCTTGAACAGAACTTCAAATTGCAGTCAAGCTGGCGTCGAACGATCGAAATAGAGGCGTAGGCGGTTGAAGTCTTTGTCGTCAATTGGACAGTACTTTGGACCGCTGCCTACAGCCTTTTTTTGCTGAAGCGATTTGACCAACAAAGCCTTGTACGTTCGATCAAACGATAAGAAATCATCGTTGCCAATCAGCTTCAGATTTCGCTTCTCTAATAAATACCGGTGCACAGGCGCGAAAGCATGTCAGTGTACTTACAGCATATGGCTTTCCATCAGCTGTTTTTCACTGAACGAAGAATTGTAGAGTGCTCAGATTCTATTGTAGAGTGCTCAGATATTATTGTAGAGTGCTCAGATATTATTGTAGAGTGCTCAGATTCTATTGTAGAGTGCTCAGATATTATTGTAGAGTGCTCAGATTCTATTGTAGAGTGCTCAGATATTATTGTAGAGTGCTCAGATATTATTGTAGAGTGCTCAGATTCTATTGTAGAGTGCTCAGATATTATTGTAGAGTGCTCACATTCCATTGTAGAGTGCTCAGATATTATTGTAGAGTGCTCAGATTCTATTGTAGAGTGCTCAGATATTATTGTAGAGTGCTCAGATATTATTGTAGAGTGCTCAGATTCTATTGTAGAGTGCTCAGATATTATTGTAGAGTGCTCAGATTCTATTGTAGAGTGCTCAGATATTATTGTAGAGTGCTCAGATTCTATTGTAGAGTGCTCAGATATTATTGTAGAGTGCTCAGATATTATTGTAGAGTGCTCAGATTCTATTGTAGAGTGCTCAGATATTATTGTAGAGTGCTCAGATTCTATTGTAGAGTGCTCAGATATTATTGTAGAGTGCTCAGATTCTATTGTAGAGTGCTCAGATATTATTGTAAAGTGCTCAGATTCTATTGTAGAGTGCTCAGATATTATTGTAGAGTGCTCAGATATTATTGTAGAGTGCTCAGATTCTATTGTAGAGTGCTCAGATATTATTGTAGAGTGCTCAGATTCTATTGTAGAGTGCTCAGATATTATTGTAGAGTGCTCAGATTCTATTGTAGAGTGCTCAGATATTATTGTAGAGTGCTCAGATTCTATTGTAGAGTGCTCAGATTCTATTGTAGAGTGCTCAGATTCTATTGTAGAAGTGCTCAGATTCTATTGTAGAAGTGCTCATATTCTATTGTAGAGTGCTCAGATTCGGTTGTAGAAGTGCTCAGATTCTATTGTAGAGTGCTCAGATTCTATTGTAGAGTGCTCAGATTCTATTGTAGAGTGCTCAGATTCTATTGTAGAGTGCTCAGATTCTATTGTAGAGTGCTCAGATTCTATTGTAGAAGTGCTCATATTCTATTGTAGAGTGCTCAGATTCGGTTGTAGAAGTGCTCAGATTCTATTGTAGAGTGCTCAGATTCTATTGTAGAGTGCTCAGATTCTATTGTAGAGTGCTCAGATTCTATTGTAGAGTGCTCAGATTCTATTGTAGAGTGCTCAGATTCTATTGTAGAAGTGCTAAGATCCCAATAAAAAACAGGAATTGCTCCGCCTTGCATTGCAGCGCCGCCCAGCTACGCCGAGTGCATGTTCGGCCGAGTGGAAATCGACAAAGAGGAGGGCAGGAGCTTCAACGCCAGAAGCCAGTGGGCGCCCAGCTACCCCTACTTCCCACTGGCGGCCACCGCCCCGCCTGCGGCGGCGCAGGCGTCAAGATGGAAAACTGGTGCTACCGTTGCCTAGCAACAATTGCAGCACTGCCAGTATGGCAATATGTTTTAATGCGAGCCAATTGAAAAGGAATTTATAGTTGTAAAAGAACCGTTTCGACCGCAGAAAAAGTATATTTTTCATTTTTTCACCGAGCATAGCTGTTAAACATGCTTCGCCTTCTCAATGCTTGACTATTTAAAGTAGTGGCTTTAGAGCTTGCAGAAAAATTGAAACTGTTATTTTCATTTCCACTTCCTGTACTGTTCAGCTAACTTTCTTCCCAAGCTAAGATAAAATTTTGGGGCCTCCCAGATCCCCAGTTGCTGAGCCAGCCTCACAGATCCCCAGTTGCTGGGCCAGCCTCCCAGATCCTCAGTTGCTGGGCCAGTCTCCCAGATCCACAAATGCTGGGCCAGCCTCCCAGATCCCCAGTTGCTGGGCATTTCTCCCAGATCCCCAGTTGCTGGGCCAGTCTCCCAGATCCCCAGTTGCTGGGCCAGTCTCCCAGATCCTCAGTTGCTGGGCCAGTCTCCCAGATCCCTAGTTGCTGGGCCATTCTCCCAGATCCCCAGTTGCTGGGCCAGCCTCCCAGAGTGTCAGTTGCTGGGCCAGCCTTCCAGATCCCCAGTTGCTGAGCCAGCCTCCCAGATCCCCAGTTGCTGGGCCAGCCTCCCAGATCCCCAGTTGCTGGGCCAGCCTCCCAGATCCCCAGTTGCTGGGCCAACCTCCCAGATCCTCATTTGCTGGGCCAGCCTCCCAAATTCCCAGTTGCTGGGCCAGCCTCCCAGATCCCCATTTGCTGGGCCAGCCTCCCAGATCCTCAGTTGCTGGGCCAGCCTCCCAGAGTGTCAGTTGCTGGGCCAGCCTCCCAGATCCCCAGTTGCTGGGCCAGTCTCCCAGATCCCCAGTTGCTGGGCCAGCCTCCCAAATCCTCAGTTGCTGGGCCAGCCTCCCAGATTCCCAGTTGCTGGGCCAGTCTCCCAGATCCCCAGTTGCTGGGCCAGCCTCCCAGATCCTCAGTTGCTGGGCCAGCCTCCCAGATCCTCAGTTGCTGGGCCAGCCTCCCAGATCCTCAGTTGCTGGGCCAGCCTCCCAGATCCCCAGTTGCTGGGCCAGCCTCCCAGAGTGTCAGTTGCTGGGCCAGCCTCCCAGATCCTCAGTTGCTGGGCCAGCCTCCCAGAGTGTCAGTTGCTGGGCCAGCCTCCCAGAGTGTCAGTTGCTGGGCCAGCCTCCCAGAGTGTCAGTTGCTGGGCCAGCCTCCCAGATCCTCAGTTGCTGGGCCAGTCTCCCAGATCCCTAGTTGCTGGGCCATTCTCCCAGATCCCCAGTTGCTGGGCCAGCCTCCCAGAGTGTCAGTTGCTGGGCCAGCCTTCCAGATCCCCAGTTGCTGAGCCAGCCTCACAGATCCCCAGTTGCTGGGCCAGCCTCCCAGATCCCCAGTTGCTGAGCCAGCCTCCCAGATCCTCAGTTGCTGGGCCAGCCTCCCAGATTCCCAGTTGCTGGGCCAGCCTCCCAGATCCCCATTTGCTGGGCCAGCCTCCCAGATCCTCAGTTGCTGGGCCAGCCTCCCAGAGTGTCAGTTGCTGGGCCAGCCTCCCAGATCCTCAGTTGCTGGGCCAGTCTCCCAGATCCCCAGTTGCTGGGCCAGTCTCCCAGATCCCCAGTTGCTGAGCCAGCCTCCCAGATCCCCAGTTGCTGGGCCAGCCTCCCAAATCCTCAGTTGCTGGGCCAGCCTCCCAGATCCCCAGTTGCTGGGCCAGTCTCCCAGATCCCCAGTTGCTGAGCCAGCCTCCCAGATCCCCAGTTGCTGGGCCAGCCTCCCAGATCCCCAGTTGCTGGGCCAGCCTCCCAAATCCTCAGTTGCTGGGCCAGCCTCCCAGATCCCCAGTTGCTGGGCCAGTCTCCCAGATCCCCAGTTGCTGGGCCAGCCTCCCAGATCCTCAGTTGCTGGGCCAGTCTCCCAGATCCCCAGTTGCTGGGCCAGCCTCCCAGAGTGTCAGTTGCTGGGCCAGCCTCCCAGATCCTCAGTTGCTGGGCCAGTCTCCCAGATCCCCAGTTGCTGGGCCAGTCTCCCAGATCCTCAGTTGCTGGGCCAGCCTCCCAGATCCCCAGTTGCTGGGCCAGCCTCCCAGATCCTCAGTTGCTGGGCCAGCCTCCCAGAGTGTCAGTTGCTGGGCCAGCCTCCCAGATCCCCAGTTGCTGGGCCAGTCTCCCAGATCCTCAGTTCTGGGCCAGCCTCCCAGATCCCCAGTTGCTGGGCCAGCCTCCCAGATCGTCAGTTGCTGGGCCAGCCTCCCAGATCCCCAGTTGCTGAGCCAGCCTCCCAGATCCCCAGTTGCTGGGCCAGCCTCCCAGATCCCCAGTTGCTGGGCCAGCCTCCCAGATCCTCAGTTGCTGAACCAGCCTCCCAGATCCCCAGTTGCTGGGCCAGCCTCCCAGATCCTCAGTTGCTGGGCCAGCCTCCCAGATCCTCAGTTGCTGGGCCAGCCTCCCAGAGTGTCAGTTGCTAGGCCATTCTCCCAGATCCCCAGTTGCTGGGCCAGCCTCCCAGATCCCCAGTTGCTGGGCCAGCCTCCCAGATCCCCAGTTGCTGGGCCAGCCTCCCAGAGTGTCAGTTGCTGGGCCAGCCTCCCAGATCCCCATTTGCTGGGCCAGCCTCCCAGATCCTCAGTTGCTGGGCCAGCCTCCCAGATCCCCAGTTGCTGGGCCAGCCTCCCAGATCCTCAGTTGCTGGGCCAGTCTCCCAGATCCCCAGTTGCTGGGCCAGCCTCCCAGAGTGTCAGTTGCTGGGCCAGCCTCCCAGAGTGTCAGTTGCTGGGCCAGCCTCCCAGAGTGTCAGTTGCTGGGCCAGCCTCCCAGAGTGTCAGTTGCTGGGCCAGCCTCCCAGAGTGTCAGTTGCTGGGCCAGCCTCCCAGATCCCCAGTTGCTGGGCCAGCCTCCCAGATCCCCAGTTGCTGGGCCAGCCTCCCAGAGTGTCAGTTGCTGGGCCAGCCTCCCAGAGTGTCAGTTGCTGGGCCAGCCTTCCAGATCCCCAGTTGCTGAGCCAGCCTCCCAGATCCCCAGTTGCTGGGCCAGCCTCCCAGAGTGTCAGTTGCTGGGCCAGCCTCCCAGAGTGTCAGTTGCTGGGCCAGCCTCCCAGATCCCCAGTTGCTGGGCCAGCCTCCCAAATCCTCAGTTGCTGGGCCAGTCTCCCAGATCCCCAGTTGCTGGGCCAGCCTCCCAGATCCTCAGTTGCTGAACCAGCCTCCCAGATCCCCAGTTGCTGGGCCAGTCTCCCAGATCCTCAGTTGCTGGGCCAGTCTCCCAGATCCCCAGTTGCTGGGCCAGCCTCCCAGATCCTCAGTTGCTGAACCAGCCTCCCAGATCCCCAGTTGCTGGGCCAGTCTCCCAGATCCTCAGTTGCTGGGCCAGTCTCCCAGATCCCCAGTTGCTGGGCCAGCCTCCCAGATCCTCAGTTGCTGAACCAGCCTCCCAGATCCTCAGTTGCTGGGCCAGCCTCCCAGATCCCCAGTTGCTGGGCCAGCCTCCCAGATCCTCAGTTCTGGGCCAGCCTCCCTGATCCCGAGCTTATATTTTATTTCAGATGGTCCTAATTTCTTTCATCCTAAAACTGAATTTGAATTTATTTTTAAGCTTTTTAGCCGTTTTAAATACAGCAGAGCCTTACTGCAAGTGAAGACGCACATGCTGATGTGTTATTTTCGTGCACAGTTTTTATGGTAATTGTATTGCTTTATTCATTGGCCAGATTCGTGACTTCAGCTGGTGCAAAAAATTGTCCTATTACGCTAAAAAATATGATTGCATACCTAATTTTTTATTGTTTCATATTTTATGGGGAGATTTTATTAAGCAATTTAGTAAATGATGTCATTTTAAAATTGCAATAATTCATTTTTCTAGCTTTTTCAATAAATTGTGTCATTTTGTTTGTGGACAGTTTCTATGTGTATGGCCCTGGCCTGAAATGCCATTGGCTCTACATGCTTCAACTAGTGACACTTATTGTAGTCGGCTTGAAGGTCGGTGGGGTGGGGGGTTCGATTCCCGATCCCAATAGAACAATTTGTGTGATTTGAGCAAGACGCTTAACTCTGCATTACGTCAGTTCACACAGCTGTAAGATGGGTGTCAGCATTAGCTGGGGTAGTTGAGGGTGTGTGTGGCGACCCCCCCCCCCCCAGTCCTTGGACTGAACAGCCGTACGCAGCCTTCAGATGCGCCTTGCAATAGCTGCGGCTGAGCTTTCGGTTGCACATCTGCTCATTAGGGCAGATGTAATCAATTATTATTATTTATTAGGACTGATATAAGCATGCAAGTCTGAATTTATGAAAAGCACAGATATCTAGAACGCTAGATACACTTTTATTCGACAATGATACTACTTATAATTGAGCGTCTGTTTAGAGATTTTCGTAGAATTTCGCATTTCACAAGAAATCAGTATCATCACTACAACTATGTTTTTACCAACTGAATATTTTTATTACCATTAACAACTGTTGATGACGTTGATGCATATGCATGGGGGCCATGATTGGCTCTCACCGCGGGACCAACTCCAGCTCAATGTGATCTATAGCATAAAACGACTTTTCAAGGGTCATAAACTGCAAAAAAATTCTACAAGTAATCTACTAGAGAATTTTGTATTCATATATTCGTCAGTCATTTCGATGGAAGATAAAAATCGACACTGATAATTAAATGGGCTTTACTCGTAAATCAGAATCATATATGTACATCAGATTCTATAGAATGTCTATGGTTCAAAGTGAGGCTAGGCACCCACACCCAGCTCACCTCCCTCACTTAAAAGCAGTGCTTTTAATTTTACAGTCTATGGTAAAGTCCTGGGGACCAGAGCACTTATTCTCGCGCCACGATACCAATGGTTGCTTCGAGGGTTCGCTGTACACCCCGTTTGAGCGTGTGTACAAGTGCGTGGAGTCGGCGGAATGGGTAGAGCGCCTGCATGGATTCCCACAAATTTCCTATGATTACTGTTTTCTTATATATATGGCAAAGCGAGCTGAATCTGTTACAGAATAACTGAAAAACGCTTTACTTGTTATTTTATTTATCAATAGCGTGTATTGCAATCTTGCAAAAAATTAACTCATGTTCTTATTATTACGATGGTGCAGTTATAAAATTTAAAGCCTATCAATATTAATCTGACGTTTCATGATCAAAATATACTTATACTATGGTAAAGCCAGCACATGTGTGCCTTGCACTATTTATTGTTAAATTTTGAGTCTATTTCTATTTCGAGTCTATTCTTGAATCTTGACCCATTTCCGATTGCTATGACCTAGATCTGATTGCAATGACCCAGTTCCGATTGCTATGACCTAGATCTGATTGCAATGACCCAGTTCCGATTGCTATGACCTAGATCTGATTGCAATGACCCAGTTCCGATTGCTATGACCTAGATCTGATTGCAATGACCCAGATCCGATTGCTATGACCTAGATCTGATTGCAATGACCCAGTTCCGATTGCTATGACCTAGATCTGATTGCAATGACCCAGATCCGATTGCTATGACCTAGATCTGATTGCAATGACCTAGATCTGATTGCAATGACCCAGATCCCATTGCTATGACCTAGATCTGATTGCAATGACCCAGATCCCATTGCTATGACCTAGATCTGATTGCAATGACCCAGATCCCATTGCTATGACCTAGATCTGATTGCAATGACCCAGATCCCATTGCTATGACCTAGATCTGATTGCAATGACCCAGATCTGATTGCTATGACCTTGATCTGATTGCTATGACCTAGATCTGATTGCAATGACCCAGATCCCATTGCTATGACCTAGATCTGATTGCAATGACCCAGATCCCATTGCTATGACCTTGATCTGATTGCTATGACCTAGATCTGATTGCAATGACCAAGATCCCATTGCTATGACCTAGATCTGATTGCAATGACCAAGATCCCATTGCTATGACCTAGATCTGATTGCAAGGACCAAGATCCCATTGCTATGACCTAGATCTGATTGCAAGGACCAAGATCCGATTGCTATGACCTAGATCTGATTGCAATGACCCAGATCCGATTGCTATGACCTAGATCTGATTGCAATGACCCAGATCCGATTGCTATGACCTAGATCTGATTGCAATGACCCAGATCCGATTGCTATGACCTAGATCTGATTGCAATGACCCAGATCCGATTGCTATGACCTTGATCTGATTGCTATGACCTAAATCCGATTGCTATGACCTAGATCTGATTGCAATGACCAAGATCCCATTGCTATGACCTAGATCTGATTGCAATGACCAAGATCCCATTGCTATGACCTAGATCTGATTGCAAGGACCAAGATCCCATTGCTATGACCTAGATCTGATTGCAAGGACCAAGATCCGATTGCTATGACCTAGATCTGATTGCAATGACCCAGATCCGATTGCTATGACCTAGATCTGATTGCAATGACCCAGATCCGATTGCTATGACCTAGATCTGATTGCAATGACCCAGATCCGATTGCTATGACCTAGATCTGATTGCAATGACCCAGATCCGATTGCTATGACCTTGATCTGATTGCTATGACCTAAATCCGATTGCTATGACCTAGATCTGATTGCAATGACCCAGATCTGATTGCAATGACCCAGATCCGATTGCTATGACCTAGATCTGATTGCAATGACCCAGATCTGATTGCAATGACCCAGATCCGATTGCTATGACCTAGATCTGATTGCAATGACCCAGATCCGATTGCTATGACCTAGATCTGATTGCAATGACCCAGATCCGATTGCTATGACCTTGATCTGATTGCTATGACCTAAATCCGATTGCTATGACCTAGATCTGATTGCAATGACCCAGATCTGATTGCAATGACCCAGATCCGATTGCTATGACCTAGATCTGATTGCAATGACCCAGATCTGATTGCAATGACCCAGATCCGATTGCTATGACCTAGATCTGATTGCAATGACCCAGTTCCGATTACTATGACCTAGATCTGATTGCAATGACCCAGTTCCGATTACTATGACCTAGATCTGATTGCAATGACCCAGTTCCGATTACTATGACCTAGATCTGATTGCAATGACCCAGATCCGATTGCTATGACCTAGATCTGATTGCAATGACCCAGATCCGATTGCTATGACCAGATCCGATTGCAATAATCCAGATCTGATTTAACTACTTAACATTTCCGACTCAGTAGTATCAATCATTGACTTTCAGACAGCAGGAATATTCTGGTCATAAGATATATACAAGTAGTCCCAAGATGTACATTATAATTGGTACACTTCTGAATACATTTGCCGCGAGGCTGTACCAGAATTTTCTTTTCAAGAAAGTACAGCATCAGTCTGTATGTACGGCAAGGCAAGATTCTAAGTCTGCTCAAAAAAATCTTTGATTGAAAAAAGTCCTAAGAGCAATTTTGATCAAAGCTCATTAAGGTAACCGAGTTGTTTTGTCGGCCTGAAATATGAAACTTAGACAGTTCAGCATTGAATTTCTAGACTCCGAGATCAACCCGCAGTCTGTTTACCGGCCTGGTCAGGTTCAGATAGCTAGAAAATTAAGCCAGTTTGTGGTTTACCTAATGTTACGTTAATACTTAAGATAACGGAGCAGTCAGATCAACATGCATATTTTTATTTCTTAGAAATACTGCTGGCCCCAGTGTGGCAATTAGGCAAGGTTATGTCAAAATTTGCGTTGTTTCTCTCGACTGAGTGCATTTTTAGTGGGGATTTTTCTTGAACGAGTTGACAAGTTTGTAGCGATAGCCCATTCGAATTTATCCAAAATAGTTTCAGTAGTAGTTTCTCATGGCAGTGGTCTCTTTTGTTGTGTTTTTTATTTGTGAAGATTCCTGATTGAAACGCTGTCCTGAATTGGTCCTACAGGCATTGAAGTCACGCCATTCGGAAGCAGCCAGGTTCAATTTGACAAGGCACTGGAAAGGACAGGGAAATCTACGCGTCCCAGGAAGCTTACATCGACGATAACAAGGGGATGCCCACTGAAGCATCGGGGAGGAGCCGAGGAGGCGCCCACTGAAGCATCGGGGAGGAGCCGAGGAGGCGCCCACTGAAGCATCGGGGAGGAGCCGAGGAGGCGCCCACTGAAGCATCTGGGAGGAGGAGGAGGCGCCCACTGAAGCATTTGGGAGGAGGAGGAGGCGCCCACTGAAGCATCGGGGAGGAGGAGGCACCCACTGAGGCATCGGGGGGAGGAGGTGCCACTGAAGCATCGGGGAGGAGGAGGCGCAACTGAAGCATTTGGGAGGAGGAGGAGCGCCCACTGAAGCATTTGGGAGGAGGAGGAGGCGCCCACTGAAGCATCGGGGAGGAGGAGGCACCCACTGAGGCATCGGGGGGAGGAGGTGCCACTGAAGCATCGGGGAGGAGGAGGCGCAACTGAAGCATTTGGGAGGAGGAGGAGCGCCCACTGAAGCATCGGGGAGGAGGAGGCACCACTGAAGCATCGGGGAGGAGGAGGCGCAACTGAAGCATTTGGGAGGAGGAGGAGGCGCCCACTGAAGCATCGGGGAGGAGGAGGCACCACTGAAGCATTTGGGAGGAGGAGGGGCCCGCTGAAGCATCGGGGAGGAGGAGGCACCACTGAAGCATCGGGAGGCGCCCACTGAAGTATCGGGGAGGAGGCACCCACTGAGGCATCGGGGAGTAGGAGGCGCCACTGAAGCATCAGGGAGGAGGGATGGGATTAAAATGGGATTCCCACTTACAGCTTCTGATCCCCAGCCAGGTCGTGCTGCAGTTTGTTCAGCTGTCTTTGCGCCGGAGACATTGTGGCCAACATTCACCTGTATAGGCGCGGTTTTCTGCCTGCGAGTCATTTAGCATCAGAGGCGAAATTCGCAACCAATCGTGTCGAGAGCTGAACAAAACTACCATTGAGATTCGCAAGGTGACGATTGGTTATCAAATTATTGGGTTAAATCAAAATGCGTTTTTTAGTATAGTAGACTAGCAATCTGTGCCCCCCCCCCCAACAGGGAGGCAACAAAGAAAGATATACATTTTTGAATTAACTTCGAGTTTATCTACGAGTACCAGTTGCTATTGTTAATTTCCTAAAGCTTGTTAATGCCACATATTTTTAAGCGATTCCCACATAAGCTTTGACATCTTAGCAATTCCCCCATGAGCCTCGACATCTAACTATCTTAGAGATTTTCCGTTAAGCCTCGACATCTTAGCAGTTCTCCCATGAGCTCATATATTCTCATCTATATATGTGATGTGCGAGAGTATTGAAGGGATTTGCTGTTGAATCAAAGAGAATTAAAGTGCCTGCGAAGAAAAAACTGCACCGTCCGAGGGATGAAGTAATCGAAATACACTAAATCTCTAAGATTTGTATGTTTGAATGAATGATTGCTTGCTTGTCCGTAATTATTTACTAAAATTAAGCTTATTCCAACCTCTGGAATTTAAACTAGACTGTTTAGCCTTGTGTCACTAATCATTTTTAGTTAATTTTTAAGTTCTGGGCTAGTGGGGAATTCGTAAAGCTTCCACAACCGTGGCTTGGGGTCACAAGCTGCTGAATACTTTGCTAGCAGGCATGCGCTATCGAGACCCCAACTAAAAATATGACAAATACCATCGTATTCGATGAAGACGTTTGAAGTCTGATATCCAGCTGAGCTCCTAACTGTGGCTCAAATTTTCTGCAGGTCAGCTGCTGCGTTAATTTATTTGTCGAGTCACGACCCCAATAATTTCAGGACAAATGTTGTCCAACAGTAATTTTTTTAATGCAAGCTCTAGCAGCTTTGGTTTAGGTTGGTGGCGCAGCATGCCTGCATGAAATGATCGTTTTCTTTGTAATTTTGGAGTGTTTTTAAACAGCTGAAGGTTTTTCTTCAACCGGTCTGCTTCTTGACCCATTGTAGAGTTGCTTTTGCTTATTAAAGCAAGTCTTTGTTTTAACATTCGTTCTTAAAACTGATCGCTGTACTAAACTTTGAGGGACGCTTTCATAAGACCTAAATTTCACAACGCCTAAAACCACCACACTTCACAACGCCTAAATTTCATATCGCCTAAATTTCACAACGCCTAAAATATTTGCACGCTCTTTCACATCGCCTAAATTTCATATCGCCTAAATTTCACAACGCCTAAAATCGAAAATGCAGCCTTCTTCACAACGCCTAAATTTCACATCGCCTAAATTTCACAACGCCTAAAATTTCTGCACGCTCCTTCACATCGCCTAAACTTCATATCGCCTCAATTTCACAACGCTTAAAACCGAAAATGCAGCATCCTTCACATCGCCTAAATTTCATATCGCCTAAATTTCACAACGCCTAAAATCTTTGCTTCTCTCCTTCACATTCAGTTTTAGGTGTTGTGAAATTTAGGCGATATGAAGTTTAGGCGATGTGAAGGAGCGTGCAGAAATTTTAGGCGTTGTGAAATTTAGGCGATGTGAAATTTAGGCGTTGTGAAGGAGGCTGCATTTTCGATTTTAGGCGTTGTGAAGTTTAGGTCTTATGAAGCGCCCCCAACTTTGACAGCTTACCTTATTGTCACGATTATTGGTGTTGAGGCTATGACCCTTAGAAGGGCCGTTTTACGAGAGTTGCCGTAAGTCGTAGTCCCAAAATGAATCGAGTCAAGTCTTGAGAAGCGGATTGTGTAGCGGAGCACTTGGCATACAAGGCAGGTAACTGCCGTAGTTGTTTTATTGTTTAAATCAATATTCAAATTTGGTTAACGTTAATACAGAACTTATTCTACTTTTGGGACACTGGCGGCTGCAACAATGTTTTGAATTGAAGGTGAATTAGAAGTTGTAGTCGAGTGGTAGGCGAGTGATGCAGGGCGATGCAACGTGGTGAGTAGCGGCGATGAGCACAGAAGAGGCAGATGCGTAGTGGTGAGATTGGCGTTAGCCGTGGCAGGCAGTGGCAGTGTAAACAGGCTGGCCCAGACAGCGGAGCCGTGGCGAGAGATAAGGAGGCAGACAGAAGGCAGGAGAAGGAAAACAAGAGCCGCGAAGAACAGAAAAGTGAGGAGTGCCCGCCGCCAGGCGGGGGGTTAATAAAGAGCGCAAAAGGGGGGAGCGTAAAACACGGAGAGTTTTCATTGGCTGGCGAGAGAACTTGAAATTATCGATCGTGCCAAAATTCACAGGCGAGCGTGAGGCCTACCAAATACACAGTGAATTAGCAATTGATACAGATTACTTGCACGCTACTATAAGTAAACGTTAAAATAAACTATTGGAGAAATTAATATGAGAAATTGCGAGGGAAACTATAGTCCAACGGCCCTTTTTCGGGACCACTTAAACTAGCAACGTCACACTTATAGCACTCAATGATGAAGAAAAAAACTTTATGTTGCGGTGACAGAAGTGAGAATAATATTTTTAGCTAACCAGAGTCATTAAGATTTTAATGTCTGTAGCGAGACTCTTCGATACTTTTACAGTAGCTGTAAGTTACTGTAATTGTCGCTATACTATATTAACCTTTTATCTCGTACTTGTTTTCTAACAATTATACACAAAACTTTCTATCCTCATATTTTATGAATCCTTATGATAAAATATTACGCTCTCGTAGTTAGCAACAATCGTGAGTGCTGCCTGTTGACTTTCTGAATGGCTGTTGAAATCTGAGCACATCTGAGATGGCGCTTTTGGATTTTTCAACCCATCAAAGCACTGTGAGATGCTTTTGTATAGTGTTCTACCTCCCGCAAAATAAGTAATTGACAATCCTAGGATGCTACTATAAGTAAATAAGTGCACGCATGCGCACCTAAACTTTAACGATGAATCATGTTATGAATCATGTTACAATTTATATCAGCAGAATGAATCATGTTACTATTTATAGCAACGGAATGAATCACTTTCTAATAATAGCCGCAAAGAGTCATGTTACAAATTATAGCGCAACCCATGAGTCATGTTACTTTTTTTGGCCTGCAAAATCGTCTATAAATACAAGCGGCCCAAAGCGGTACCGGAGCCATTCTCCCCACGGAAGAGGAGCGCTCCGAAGAGGAAATCCTTAGCGAGACTTCCTGATCACCAAGTCAATCGAGACTCGGTCGAGCTCTTGCGGTAAGCCTTTCTCATTTGCGCCAGTTGTTGTTGAGTCGACTCTCTATTGTTATAGTGTTAGAGTCTGTTGAGACTCTTGAGTCCATTTGAGACTCCATTGGCAGTAGTCGCCCGAAGGACTTTCTTATAATTTGGATTATTATTACCGGAGCATTACCTAGAGTGCATAGAGGCACTACTAGAAGGAGAAGGCTAAGGAGAAACCGCTATTCGGCGCAGGGTACCCATTGTTTGATACGAGGCCTCTGATTGGTCCTGACTGCAGACACCGGCCGGAAGTCACTTCATCGGAAGTACAAGAAAACCAGGACCAGAGCAACAGGAGAACCAAGGCGCCTGATCTACGAGATCAAAGAGAGATCCAAGCGAGATCTACAAGAGAACTCCTGAAGAGATATCTCCAATCGAAGTCAAGGTAAGAAGTACCTTTATCTGATAACTGGGTTGGATAGCAAAGAAGCTAGAAGTGATTGTTCCTTGACTACTAAAAAGTCTTGGTAGTAAGGAACACATCACTTTGGCTTGAGGATCCTGTTGGAGTAGCGAAGTCAGCAATGACTGGTCTGCATGCATTACCATATGCCAGCTCTCCCACTGCCTCTCTCCGTTGCTTCCAAAGCTCAACGGCTCAACTCAACCAGCATGCAGACAAATTGCTAAAATTAACGCGCAACTTTATTGAAGGCAGCGAGGCATTGCAGCAGAGGGCCAAGTAGAGGATTCAATAAAGTTGATATATGGAGTCAGTCTCTCTCCCTCACTCCTGACTCCTGAGCGACAGACGTGCTGGGCAATGCACGGGCATGCGGGAAGCTGAGGCATCTGCGGATAACGTATAGCGAGGCTTTTAATGATGGGAGCAGTGTTTTATTCAGGATTTTTATGGATAACTAGGCCAAGGACTTTTCTATAACTAGAACCTATAGATAAGAACCTCTTTGTGGAGGCGCAATTCTGCCCCAATATTCCTTACAGAGCCAGTGTACTATTTGCACAATAATTCTGACTAAATACTCACTTATATAGTTTCAATAAGTAATTTGAATAAAGAACTTGTTTTGCTTCTTCTCGGGTTCTTGAAGATGTTCCTAGAAATAGAACCCGCTGCTCCTGAAGTAGCTAGATAGCACCGTTGTACTACCTATCGATTTGCCTGAAAATGAACCTAAAACGTTAGCCTTGACTTGGTAGGGTTGCTGCCACCTTGGTGTGCGGACTCGACGCGTCGGCAGAGTTGTCTTTCCGTCACCTGAAATAAAATAACGAAGTCGCTCGGAGCAAAGGCAAATCTGAAAAATGTCTCGACAGTCGATCGTCTTAGTAGAATGCTGCTCGAACCTGAAAACCTGTAAACCTGAAATGAGAGAGGAGAGCTCGGAGGCAGAGGCAGCTCCAATCGAGGAGGCTCCCGAACGCGGCTCACGATCTGGAGAGAAACGGCTCTCAGATGCTCCGTATTTATAGCCGAGCGGACACCCAAAAGTCACGTGAGTTTCATGCGGTGAGCGCGTGAAACTTCCTTATTTGGTCAATGGAATCATGCGAGAGACGCGTGATCCAAGGCCAACTTCAAAATAAGGCAACCCTGTCACGCGGCAGTGGCGTGACCCAAGGTCAGTGGCCACGCATAGCGTGCGTGCACAGTCACGTGCTTATTTTGTGCTAAAAATAGAATTTGGGCGGATGAGTCATCCTGTTTCCCTCTAGGCAGCCATTTCACTCCGCGCAGGTGATGAGTCATCCTGCTATGCCTCCTCAGCGCGAGTGGGAAGACATTGAGTGTGGCTGCCCGCGCCTGCTCAGGCGATGAGTCATCGGGCAGTAAACACTTAGGCCCAGCACAGGGTATCTCTCTCACTAGATCAGGTGGACTGAGCTACTGTGCAGCGGATCACAGCACTCTTAGGGAAAGCTAGTGAATGCTGCTGAATAACCAGCTAGCAGCCAGTCACTACAAACTGCATATAGAAGGTTAAAGTTATCGACGAGAAATTTAAAAAAATTCATATTATGATAAAACTGGATTAAAAATGATAAATTGATGAACCGTGAAATATTTTGCAAGCAATTAATTGGAAGCTACATGTAGCTCATTCCTGCTTGAACGCAGTGATGAAATGTGAAGCTTCGCGATCTGGCGCCTGTTGTTTCTGAAGCCGACTCCGGTAAAAAAGTCAGCTCTTTTACAAAATTCATGGCAAGATAGTTGAAAACTCGCGGCAGACAATGTGGGTGGTTATGCAGGTCATGCCCTGACGCACACATCATGTTGATGCCGAAAATCAGCTGAGTGAAGTTCTCGTTGTGCGGGCAGCAGTAAACGATTTTGCAGCAATATACTCCCCATAATTATTAAAAAGTAATTCCGACCTAACCCTACTGCTAACACTATCCGAATTAGAGTAGAAAGCTGACGACAGAGCGATAGGTCCGCTCCGCCCCGCTGGCAGTCTCGGGCGCCCCAGCGTCGCACAGCAGGCAGTCCATGCACGTATCGACGGGTTTGAACTTGACCCTGCCTGAACGGGCCCTGCAAGGTGAGCAGGAGGACCTCCTGAACAGGGGGCAGTAGCCCTCGGCTCGAATCTCGTCCACGAATCTCGAATCTCGAATCCAGTTGAAGTCGCCGCTGGGCGCAGCGGATAGTGGACGGGCACTGCAGCTTGGCCCAATCGTACCGACCCGACGCTCTCGACGCTCCCAACGCTCTCGTCAGCTTGAAATGGTAGCTAGCAACCTAGCCCGACTAGAACTTGTGCGTTGCATCATGCATTGTATATGCTATGATCTGTCACCAACCTTGCAACAATGTCCGGATTAACACGGACATGCTTCACGAGCCTTTAATCGTTAGCACGGCGGGGAATAACTATAATTAAGTGTAGAGTTGCTGAAACTCCATACCACACTTTCATGTCCGGAAGTTAAAGTCGATGTAACAGGCAGGGGTCGGCAAAATCCGGCAAAGCCTCTCCATCCGGCCCTCGTATAATTTGAAACTTTAAAATAGCAATCCGACCCGCTCAAGGTTTGTGTCTCTTTTCAGCTTTCTCTCTCTTCTTCCTTCTGTCCCCTCTCCTCTCCTCTCTCCTTCCTCTTCTCTCCTCTCTACTCTCTTTCCTCTCCCCTCCCCTCTCCTCTTCCCTCTCCTCTCACTTCTCTCCTCTCTCCCCTCTCCACCCCCTCATCTACCCCCTAGATTTAAATAGCTATAGCTGTACGCATGGCTCTGAAATTTGTGATTTAAAAAGCTGAAAATTTGATTTTTTCTGTCCTGCAGCTTACATGCCAAGAGAAATGTAGGCATTTTTGTTGAAGTCAAGTTCGCGATTAAAATTGCATCTTAAAAGATCCAGCGCTATATGGGGAAGGCTTTATAGAGTCTACTCCTCTTTCCATCTTTTGCTTCGTTTTATTTAATGTTTATTTACCGTTTGAACGTTTCAAAGACCGTTTCGTTTCACACTTAAACTTGCTTAAATTAAGGCTTAGCTATTGTTTAAAAATAAAATAAATCTATTTATCCCTTAGTTGCATATTACCGGCAATTACCGGGTAGTTGCATAGCCGTTAACACCGACATCTTTCTTAACCCCGAGAAACTTCTGCACTGTACAGTGCTGCCGCTCCCACAAGATTCCTCCTTATTGTACAATCTGGGCCAGCCGCCCCTGCTACATGGCTCGTATACATTTCCAGCTTGTACACTGTTTTTCATATCCCAATTTCTCCAGGGAAGTGTACAGCACAGCGTACGCTGTCCCCTGCATAAACCTTGTAATATATTCCTCACTGTCCACCTGCATGTCCCGACTCCCTCCCAGCACTAATAATAAGTTTTGTCAGAAATTTCTATAGTCTCACCGAGCACGATTTCAGTCGGAGCAATTTTCCTTCTAACAGCAGAGGCTATGAGCGAATCAGAAATTCTGCAAATTATTTTCGACGATGCCAACTCGAATCCGCACGCCATCTATCGAGCTGGTCAGACAGTTCAACTCAAAGTCAGGGTTTATTGCCAGCAGCCTACCGAGTGCGAAAGTGAGTCACTGGGAATAGAAGAGAAGAGAGGAGAGAGGAGAGAGAAGATTAGAAAGAAGAGCGGTGGGAAGAGATGTAAACATTGAGCGGGCGGATTGCTATTGTGAAGTTTCCAAGGACCGCCCTGAGTTAGAGTATTCTTTGGGACAGTGGACATCTGTAACGGAACCTCGGAGACCTGTTGCCAGCACTCAGAAATGTCTTCTTAGTGACTGTCTTGTTATGATTTGAGGAATAATATATCTTTCAGTTTACTTTCACAAATATAAACCAAAATTAGTACCTTTAGTTGGTTGCTCAAAACCCTTTTGCACTTGCAGATATTGTCGTGAAAATTAAGGGCAAGTCCAAAGTCTACTGGAGCAAGGGAAGATCTAAATACTCATCGACTGAAACCATGATGGAATTGCAGCTGCCTGTATTTGGTGAGAATATTTTTGCTCAGCTGTGGTGCCTTAGTCATCCTTTCTCATTGACATTGTTTTTTTTACAAAATTAGTGCCTATCTGTCCCAGTAGCGTCCCTCTGTTACCGTAGTGTCCATATGTCACCTCTGTCACAGTGGTGTCCCTCTGTCACAGTAGTGTCCCTCTGTCACAGTAGTGTCCCTCTGTCACAGTAGTGTCCATCTGTCACAGTAGTGTCCCTATATCACCGTAGTGTCCATCTGTCACCTCTGTCACAGTGGTGTCCCTCTGTCACAGTAGTGTCCCTCTGTCACAGTAGTGTCCCTCTGTCACAGTAGTGTCCATCTGTCACAGTAGTGTCCCTATATCACCGTAGTGTCCATATGTCACCTCTGTCACAGTGGTGTCCCTCTGTCACAGTAGTGTCCCTCTGTCACAGTAGTGTCCCTCTGTCACAGTAGTGTCCATCTGTCACAGTAGTGTCCCTATATCACCGTAGTGTCCATCTGTCACCTCTGTCACAGTGGTGTCCCTCTGTCACAGTAGTGTCCCTCTGTCACAGTAGTGTCCCTCTGTCACAGTAGTGTCCCTATATCACCGTAGTGTCCATCTGTCACCTCTGTCACAGTGGTGTCCCTCTGTCACAGTAGTGGCCCTCTGTCACAGTAGTGTCCCTCTGTCACAGTAGTGTCCCTCTGTCACCGTAGTGTCCATCTGTCACAGTAGTGTCCCTCTGTCACAGTAGTGTCCCTCTGTCACCGTAGTGTCCCTCTGTCACTGTAGTGTCTTTTTGTAACTGTAGTGTCCTGTCACCTCACCATATGAAAATATTCCATTCGCAACGTTTAGCTCCTCCGGATGCAAGTCAGAGTTTTCATCCACCCGGAGAATATTTCTACCCATTGTCTGTCGACCTGCCCGCTAACATCGCTGCCAGCTTCGTGTACGACTCGCAAAACAATGTTTTCTACTCGATCAAAGCAAAAATGCGACGCACAGCAGACGTCGACGAGAGATTCTTTAAAAGGATAATCATAATTCGCGACTTGGACTTGAACGTGATTGCGCCATCGTTGATTGCTCCCTACGAATCCGAGAGTCAGGAGCGCACCAGAGTCTCCTGTAGCGCTTTTCTTAATCGAGGCATGGGCAAAGCTGAGGTTCGAGTCCGACTAAACAAGCGCGGATTCGCCGTTGGCGAGCAGATCCAAGTTACTGGGGAGCTACGCAATGCAGGCAGTGTGGACTTCAGTTTGGTTACCATGGAAATTGCGGAGGTAAATGTTTTGCCTTAGACTTTCTTGCGTTGGTTCTAGAAAAAATATACGGGCTGTGGAGTTTTATTGCAATGGGGTTGGCGAGTTGTGAAGTTTATCGCAATGGGGTTGGCGAGTTGTGGAATTTTATTGCACTGGGGTTGGTTAGCTGTGGAGTTTTATTGCAGTGGGGTTGGCGAGCTGTGGAATTTTATTGCAATGGGGTTGGCGAGTTGTGGAATTTTATTGCAATAGGGTTGGTTAGCTGTGGAGTTTTATTGCAGTGGGGTTGGCGAGCTGTGGAATTTTATTGCAATGGGGTTGGCGAGTTGTGGAATTTTATTGCAGTGGGGTTGGCGAGCTGTGGAATTTTATTGCAGTGGGGTTGGCGAGTTGTGGAATTTTATTGCAGTGGGGTTGGCGAGTTGTGGAATTTTATTGCAGTGGGGTTGGTTAGCTGTGGAGTTTTATCGCAATGGGGTTGGTGTGCTGTAGAGTTTTATTGCAGTGGGGTTAGAGAGCTGTGGAGTTAGTTTTATTGCGATTGAGTTGGTGTATTGTGGGCCGTATTTAATTCAGTTTTAATTTCAATTTTATCATCGAAAGCTGTGCGAATTCCAAGGAAGTGGAAAAAGTCGCCAAAGGTGGCGGATAGCGTCAACTGTGCGCTTGCCGCCGCTAGCTTCCGGTCAGACTATGCAGCTGAGCCACCTGCTTCCGGTGCGGGGTGTCAACTGCAGCTACCTGCAAGGCTGCACCAACATAACCCTGAACCACTTTTTCAGAGTGAGTCTTTGTTAACTTTGCTTTGTACTGTCAAGCCATGAACTCTAAAATCAATCATGCAGGCACTAAAATAAATAAGCCAACTAAAAATCATTCCATTAACACAATCGATTAATTAATCAATCAATAATTATTTAACAATCCATCGATCAATCATGCTACCAACCAATCAACGCCACAGCTTCGAGCAGCAGGAACTCTTACTATTGTGAAAAAGGACCTGTGCGAGCTGATCATTGGCACCGTGCCCATCGGCCAGCAATGGCCCGTGGACATTAACGCTTTTATTCCGCTGGCTGAAGGTAATTATATACATTAATTTTTTGTTTCTTTAATCCATGAAACAAGTGAATTGGTTGGATTTGGACACGAGAGCAATCACCACAAAAGCATATAAATATTCGATCTCGATCTTGTCAAGGAAATTCCTACTTAAAATTTAAAGGAAAAGTGCATAAAAACTTAAAATATATTTTGTCCCTATTATATTTTGTAGTTTACTGGTTAAACTGACAAGATGAAAAAAGTTTGAAAGAGCTTTGTAGAATATTTACTATAATGATAGTTGATCTTGTAATGCTTGGTGCAAGAAGCAAGTTTTATATGAAACTATAACAAATCTGTTATTTTTAAGGCACACAATAACTTTAAACGCTTGAAAATCGTTAAGGACTTACGATTGTACACGATCGTGAGTCGATGCGTTTATAATATTGTGAGTTGGCTATGGGGATATTTTAATCAGCTTTATAGTCAGGACAGCTTGGGATAGTGCTTTATCTCTGTTTTATTGTTGAGACTCGTACCAGCTGATATCTGTAGATTTTGGTATTTCTTGGTTTTGTGCAATCGGATGAATTTTATATGTAATCCGACTGAAATATTCATTGCAGCCATTAACAAGAAGCTGGGCGACTAAAAAATTAGCGCACCACTTTCAACTAAACTTGGAAGACAAAAACTCAAATTTATGAAATGATTATATACAATTTGCATATGAGACTTCGATAAATTCGCGAATTTCCATGTAAAGGCTTCTGTCTCTTGTCTCTTTTTAACTGTGTGACATTTTTAAGCTACTCAAATAGTTTTATTTCATACATTGCTATAAAAATTAAATGGACTTTTCTTTGTTTTAATGTAAGTTTTGTTACAATACTAAAACTATTTACAAACCCTTTTATTATATAGTTATTGTCTTTTGTTAGGCACTTAGTTATACGAGCGTAATGCACATATAACTATTAAGACAATTAAGTCTTAGTTTTCTTAAAGTGTTATAGCCACTGTAATATATGAGCGTAATAAAATATAATACAATGGTAAGCGTCGCGTAACTAATATAAAACTTGTAAAATTAAATGTTGAATTATTATACCCGTCCCGATACCTTGCCGCAAACAATTTCAAATTTATCGTCACAAATGTTCCATAAGTATTTATTGCTTTTTTGAAAAGTAACAATGTGCAATTATTTGTTTTAACGCTAATGTAATGAATATTAAGAATATATGTATACTAGTAAAAAAGTATGCTTAAATGGCTTGCTGTAAATATATTTCTAATCTACAAAAATAAACTATTCATTTAATAATACTAGCTATACGCGCACTCGTATAAATTTATCAAAGCGTTGCTCCACTTGGCACACCCTCTCGCGCCTCTATCCTCGTCCTGAAGTACATGACGTAGCACTTTCTCATTTGGTCGACTGTGCCACATGGCTCCTATATCTTACTGTTTTACTCAGCAGTGTCAAACTATACAAGCGATGAACGAATAAACATTGAGCAAATATACATGTAAGCTACTTTTGCAGTGTCTATATGGTTTGTGCTACTTGCTTTCTTCAACCCAAGAGTGGGTCGTGGCGTTTTAATTCGTTCATAGTTTTTAATTAGGCGAATGAACATTCTGTGTGATATACCACTGTGGTACCTACTAAGAGACGGGGCGCCCACCAAAAGACAGGGCGCCTATTAAGATACAGCTGAGGGGGCGCCAACCAAGAGCTGGCCGGAACCAACCAAGACACCGAAATATAATTATATTTGTCTCTCTTGGATTGAGGCCCCAGCTCCAACTATATTAAATTTTCTCAATACGCCTCTGCATCATGAAACACAACTACATGTATGAAGCCAGCTTTAAAATTTGATGAAATACCGGTACATGTACTTCCAATAATTGTTCTAGAAAACAATATAAAACAATAGAAAACAATGCAAGATTCTGCTGAGGAAGTTACTGTACATGTAGCTAAACTTGTAAGAGCACTCCTCACCCAGCGCATAGACTACTCAGTCAGTGCTTTCTATACTAGCCTACATGTACAGTAAAGTACATGTAAAGGAGTCATAAAGATGTAGAGCATAACAATGCGAGTGCTGAAAAAGTGCAATTGAGTTCAATTTGTGTACTTCGTCTGCATTCTTTTCATACAAGGTCAACCCCTGCGGGCACTCGTTCACCCATAGAAAAAGTGCACGCAGATATCCATATACCCGTACAGTAATATACTCCTTTGAACGTAGCCATAAGAAGGACAGGCGTAAAAGTGTTCACCACTTGGCCTTGAAAATGTACGCATGATCGCGTTTGTACAGTATGCATCGATCTAATCCTTTATCTCTCCTCAGGGTTGGGTTGGAGCGAATTAATTCTCGTTTCCATTTGAAATTTGGGCAATTCCAGCTGTACTTCAGGATTCAGGCAGGATTCAGGTGCGCCTGCACCTGGAAAAACGAGGCTTGGTGCCCGGCGAAGCGATCGACCTTCGAGACAGCCTCATCAACACCAGCAAGACTGACTTTTGACTCGATTGCTTTCAAGCCGACGCAGTTGAGCTGCAGGTGGGGGTGCAGCTCGCAGACTCTAAAGAATCTTTGGTCTTAGAGTTATGTGATTTTAGTTGTTTTACTTTACTTGTTTCGTTAGAGTAAAGTAAGACTGGCGGAGTGGGGTGTTTGGCGGAGTGGGGTGTTTGACGGAGTGAGGTGTTTGGCAGAGTGGGGTGTTTGGCGGAGTGGGGTGTTTGGCGGAGTGGGGTGTTTGACGGAGTGAGGTGTTTGGCAGAGTGGGGTGTTTGGCGGAGTGGGGTGTTTGACGGAGTGAGGTGTTTGGCAGAGTGGGGTGTTTGGCGGAGTGGGGTGTTTGGCGGAGTGGGGTGTTTGACGGAGTGAGGTGTTTGGCAGAGTGGGGTGTTTGGCGGAGTGGGGTGTTTGGCGGAGTGGGGTGTTTGGCGGAGTGGGGTGTTTGACGGAGTGGGGTGTTTGACGGAGTGAGGTGTTTGGCAGAGTATGGTTTATGACGGAGTGGAGTGGTTAGCGGAGTGGGGTGTTTGACGGAGTGAGGTGTTTGGCAGAGTGGGGTGTTTGGCGGAGTGGGGTGTTTGACGGAGTGGGGTGTTTGACGGAGTGGGGTGTTTGACGGAGTGGGGTGTTTGACGGAGTGAGGTGTTTGGCAGAGTATGGTTTATGACGGAGTGGAGTGGTTAGCGGAGTGGGGTGGTTGGTAGAGTGCTTTTTATTAGTATCTTAAATTGTGCAATATAATAGTGAAAAAATTAAATTATAATTTTCACAAAAAATTATTGCTCCTTTTCGCAATTTAACGATTTGTGTCATTGCAAAATTTTTTCTGAGTAGCAGCATCCTGTGGCCACTCATAGTAGTAAACTTCTCATTTATCGAAGAAGCACTAGATGCACACTTGTCATGCCAGATTGTCATCAAATAAAGTTACATTGATCAAATATTTGTTTTGTCACATTGATGCCATTTTTGTCACTCTTGATGCCAGTTTTGTCACTCTTGATGCCAGTTGTGCCACTCTTGGTGCCATTTTTGTCACTCTTGATGCCAGTTTTGTCACTCTTGATGTCAGTTTTGTCACTCTTGATGTCAGTTTTGTCACTCTTGATGTCAGTTTTTATCAGCGTTCAAAACGCTGACATGCTATTACAAACTTATCATAGATTTTTAATGTTAGACCCACCCATTTGCCTACACTAAAACAGCCATGCAGACCATGCGTGCCCTCTGTGTATCTAGCTAGCTAACTATGCAAAAAAAGCAAATAAGATGGGTGGGGCGGAAAAATATCACGCCACCACCCCAACACTGCCCCCGAGCACAATGTCGAGCATTATAAATACAATGCAATTCGAAGAGCCGAGGTTTTCCACCGCCGAGTTCAGTAAAGTTTGAGCTCAAACCTAAGAAAAGGACTTGTCTGAGTTCTTCGAAGTTTCTGCCTGTCGTGGCAGACGGGTAGCAGGCGTGTAAGGTGGTTGGCATGAGAGGCCTTCAGAGACTACCGATAAACGACCTGTTACAGTTTTGTCACTCTTGATGCCAGTTTTGTCACTCTTGATGTCATTTTGTCACTCTTGATGTCATTTTGTCACTCTTGATGTCAGTTTTGTCACTCTTGATGGCATTTTGTCACTCTTGATGTCATTTTGTCACTCTTGATGTCAGTTTTGTCACTCTTGATGCCAGTTTTGTCACTCTTGATGTCATTTTGTCACTCTTGATGTCAGTTTTGTCACTCTTGATGACATTTTTGTTTCTCTTGATGTCAGTTTTGTCACTCTTGATGCCAGTTTTGTCACTCTTGATGTCATTTTGTCACTCTTGATGTCATTTTGTCACTCTTGATGTCAGTTTTGTCACTCTTGATGACATTTTTGTTTCTCTTGATGTCAGTTTTGTCACTCTTGATGCCAGTTTTGTCACTCTTGATGTCATTTTGTCACTCTTGATGTCAGTTTTGTCACTCTTGATTTCAGTTTTGTCACTATTGATTTATTTTGTAACCCCTGTACAACTATAAATTGAGTGAGCATGATCCAAGACAGGCGCAATGACTCATATGCATGAATTTATAATTGGTACAGCAAAGGCAAGGAGTTAAAGTACAATTCTTATGAATGCATTTTCTCAAAATAATATGACTGCAAAAGTCATGCTCAGGAGGGTATCGCATCGCAGCTTAAGTCTATTTGGGCTAAACTGCTTTTTTAAAGATTAACCAAAAATAGCAACAAGCATTTCTTATCAGGTTGAGCTGTGAGGCAAGCCGTACGTTCACAGTCACTCTCTATACCTTCTTATCGACCTCTGGGCTTCCCACGCCATTGGACAGCATTGGTTGCGAGATTGCTTAAAAAGTGCGGCGAACTCGAGCAGCGGTATCTCTGGGCGAGCTTTAAAAAATTTCTGCCAGTTATTGGCGAAGGCCTGTCAGTGTTTTATCATTTTGTGTGGTAAGTCTCATTTACTTATCTTGGTAGTTATGGCAACTTTAGTAATGTATCTATAATCCAGTATACATGTACATGTATTTGTTCGTAGTGTAGATTAGCAATCCATCTCATCTTAGGTGTAGATTAGCAATCCATTCTAATCATATAGGTGTAGATTAGCAATCCATTATAATCATAGGTGTAGATTAGCAATCCATTATAATCATAGGTGTAGATTAGCAATCCATTATAATCATAGGTGTAGATTAGCAATCCATTATAATCATTAGTTGTAGATTAGCAATCCATTCTAATCATATAGGTGTAGATTAGCAATCCATTCTAATCATTAGTTGTAGATTAGCAATCCATTCTAATCATTAGTTGTAGATTAGCAATCCATTCTAATCATTAGTTGTAGATTAGCAATCCATTATAATCATTAGTTGTAGATTAGCAATCCATTCTAATCATAGGTGTAGATTAGCAATCCATTCTAATCATAGGTGTAGATTAGCAATCCATTATAATCATTAGTTGTAGATTAGCAATCCATTATAATCATTAGTTGTAGATTAGCAATCCATTATAATCATTAGTTGTAGATTAGCAATCCATTCTAATCATTAGTTGTAGATTAGCAATCCATTATAATCATTAGTTGTAGATTAGCAATCCATTATAATCATAGGTGTAGATTAGCAATCCATTCTAATCATATAGGTGTAGATTAGCAATCCATTATAATCATAGGTGTAGATTAGCAATCCATTCTAATCATATAGGTGTAGATTAGCAATCCATTCTAATCATAGGTGTAGATTAGCAATCCATTATAATCATAGGTGTAGATTAGCAATCCATTCTAATCATTAGTTGTAGATTAGCAATCCATTATAATCATAGGTGTAGATTAGCAATCCATTATAATCATTAGTTGTAGATTAGCAATCCATTCTAATCATATAGGTGTAGATTAGCAATCCATTCTAATCATTAGTTGTAGATTAGCAATCCATTCTAATCATTAGTTGTAGATTAGCAATCCATTCTAATCATTAGTTGTAGATTAGCAATCCATTATAATCATTAGTTGTAGATTAGCAATCCATTCTAATCATTAGTTGTAGATTAGCAATCCATTATAATCATTAGTTGTAGATTAGCAATCCATTCTAATCATAGGTGTAGATTAGCAATCCATTCTAATCATAGGTGTAGATTAGCAATCCATTATAATCATTAGTTGTAGATTAGCAATCCATTATAATCATTAGTTGTAGATTAGCAATCCATTCTAATCATTAGTTGTAGATTAGCAATCCATTATAATCATTAGTTGTAGATTAGCAATCCATTCTAATCATATAGGTGTAGATTAGCAATCCATTCTAATCATAGGTGTAGATTAGCAATCCATTATAATCATAGGTGTAGATTAGCAATCCATTATAATCATATAGGTGTAGATTAGCAATCCATTCTAATCATATAGGTGTAGATTAGCAATCCAACTAATCATATAGGTGTAGATTAGCAATACATCTAATCACATAGGTGCAGATCAGCAATCCATCTAATCATATAGGTGTAGATTAGCAATCCAACTAATCATATAGGTGTAGATTAGCAATCCAACTAATCATATAGGTGTAGATTAGCAATACATCTAATCATGTAGGTGCAGATTAGCAATCCATTCTAATCATAGGTGTAGATTAGCAGTCCTTTATAATGATAGGTGTAGATGCAGACAATATTTAAGCAATATATAATAATAGTTACGCTACAGACAGCGTAAAAGTACATTCCTGAGGTGCAAAACACCCCTATTTGAGCAGTGTTTCTTATTCGTGAAACAGCAGCGCAGTCCGTGGTTTTCCTGCATTTAAATTCTCATTTTCACGCTCACTGATCTTGGCATAAAACCGTACGGCATACTAAGCTTGTATAATCCTGCCCAATCGCCCTTCTTCTCTCATTGCAATGTGGCTGAGTCCGAACTGAGGTGTGGGGAGGGGGTAGAAAACGATTGTATTTACCCCAACCTTCTGTCCGGTTGTTTGCTCAAAAACCTACAGTTAGGGACGAATTGATTAAACAGAAATCTTTATTAGCCAGCGAGAGATCAAACTTGCACTACTCATTAATTACTGAGACGAACTTTTCTAATGCGGCAGAATTAATTAATTTAGGTGAGCAAATTTGTCTTTCTCGTTTGCATGAGATGTGAGATTCTCAGTGTCCCTTTGGTGAGATTCTCAGTGTCTCTTTGGTGGGATTCTCAGTGTCTCTTTGGTGAGATTCTCAGTGTCTCTATGGTGAGATTCTCAGTGTCTCTTTGGTGAGATTCTCAGTGTCTCTTTGGTGAGATTCTCAGTGTCTCTTTGGTGAGATTCTCAGTGTCTCTATGGTGAGATTCTCAGTGTCTCTTTGGTGAGATTCTCAGTGTCTCTTTGGTGAGATTCTCAGTGTCTCTTTGGTGAGATTCTCAGTGTCTCAATGATGAGATTCTCTTTGTCTCAATGATGAGATTCTCTTTGTCTCAATGATGAGATTCTCTTTGTCTCAATGGTGAGATTCCCAGTGTCTCTTTGGTGAGATTCTCAGTGTCTCTATGGTGAGATTCTCAGTGTCTCTTTGGTGAGATTCTCAGTGTCTCTTTGGTGAGATTCTCAGTGTCTGTTTGGTGAGATTCTCAGTGTCTCTTTGGTAAGATTCTCAGTGTCTCTACGGTAAGATTCACAGTGTCTCTACGGTAAGATTCTCAGTGTGTCTCTATTGTGAGATTTTTACTATCTGTCACCAGGGAGTCTCTCTTTTTACACTTGAGACATTCATTCCACATCGCAGGTTTCCAACCCAGCCAGCTCAGAATTCTTCACCGAAACTCGCCCCTTACAGATTTTTTCCGCCATGAAAGTTCAAACGCTGGAAATTTTGTTCGACGATGCCTCCGAAAATCCTCGAGCCGTGTACCGCTCCGGGCAGACAGTTGCGCTCAGAGTGCATCTGGTGCTGCGGGAACCCGTCAAGTGCCGAGGTAGGAATGGGTTTTGTCAGTCAGTCAGTCAGTCAGTCAGTCAGTCAGTCAGTCAGTCAGTCAGTCAGTCAGTCAGTCAGTCAGTCAGTCAGTCAGTCAGTCAGTCAGTTTCTTGGCCTTAAATACTCGTATGCCTGTATCATTCCAGCAATTTACGTTAAACTATTCGGCAACAGTTACGTCCACTGGACTGAACGCAAGCAATCCGGGAAGAGCTCCTACACCAAACACTACTCATCTGAGGAAATCTACATTGAACAGAAAGTTCCGGTGTTTAGTGAGTTATATTACTCTCTGATCAAGTTCTGCTATAGGGATTAATTTACTTCTAGATATCGGTGCCACCTTTTAGATTCGGTGTGTAGATCTGAATGTGTTCACTAGTTAGACCCAGGTGTGTTACCTGCTCAACGCCATCCGCCACCCGCAGCTCCTAGCGGCACGGGCCCGAACGCCGAGCACCACCCTGCGGGAGAGTACTACTACCCGCTGACTTTCCAGATCCCGCCAACCGCGCCCAACTCATTCGAAGGCGACGTCGGTCGGATTCGGTACTACGTCAAGGCCAGCATCGATCGGCCGTGGAAGTTCGACAACTACACCCAGGCATTCTACACGGTGATTCGCGACTTCGATTTGAACACGAGGCCAATGGACGCAATCGGGCCGTTTTTTACTGAGAACGAGTTCGATGTGAACTGCTGCTACTGTTTCAACTGCTGCTTTGGTAAGCTGCTCGTGAGAGTCCAACTACCGAAGAGGGGCTTCGTGCCCGGCGAGCAGGTTCGCGTCACCGGCGAGATCGCCAACACCAGCGGCACCGAGCTAGAGAGCGTCAGCCTGGAGATATACCAGGTAGGAGTTCAATAGGATCTGCGGGGAGGGGAGGCTGGATCGGGTAGAGTGGTTTGGATGAAGATTAAGTTGTGGGTGGGTGTCAGACGGTGGGACGTTTGGGAGGACGGTGAGAAGATAGGGAAGGCGGTGGGAGAACGGGGAAACGGTTAGAGGATAAGGAACAGTGAGAGGATGAGGAACGGTGAGAGGATGAAGAACGGTGAGAGGATGAGGAACGGTGAGAGGATGAAGAACGGTGAGAGGATGAGGAACGGTGAGAGGATGAATAACGGTGAGAGGATGAGGAACGGTGAGAGGATGAAGAACGGTGAGAGGATGAGGAACGGTGAGAGGATGAAGAACGGTGAGAGGATGAGGAACGGTGAGAGGATGAGGAACGGTGAGAGGATGAAGAACGGTGAGAGGATGAGGAACGGTGAGAGGATGAAGAACGGTGAGAGGATGAGGAACGGTGAGAGGATGAAGAACGGTGAGAGGATGAGGAACGGTGAGAGGATGAAGAACGGTGAGAGGATGAGGAACGGTGAGAGGATGAATAACGGTGAGAGGATGAGGAACGGTGAGAGGATGAAGAACGGTGAGAGGATGAGGAACGGTGAGAGGATGAAGAACGGTGAGAGGATGAGGAACGGTGAGAGGATGAAGAACGGTGAGAGGATGATGAACGGTGAGAGGATGAAGAACGGTGAGAGGATGGAAAAACGGTGAGAGGATGGGAAAATGGTGGGAGTGTGGGAAACGGTGAAGAAAGAATTGGAAAACGGTGAGAGGATGGGAAAATTGTGGGAGTGTGGGAAACGGTGAAGAAGAATGGGGAAACAGTGAGAGGATGGGAAAGGGTGTGAATGATGAGGAAATAGTGGGAGTATGGGATGCACACTGGAGAATATAAATGGACAGGACAATATAAAGTAGGAATATAAAGTAGGACATCGGGTCACTGTTGGAGTTTAAGAACGCAAATCTGTCATTGAAGAGCCTCTGGACACAGGAAGCCACATAAATATATTGTGAGCCACTGTAGCGTGTATCGCTGTTTTGCAGACGGCCAAGGATTTACACGCATCAATTTTTCTTGGCTCTAGCTACTCAGAATTGAATTGCAGAATTCTAGCTGTGTAATAAGGCACATACTGTTTCTACATGTTGTCGATAAGAATGCTGCATTAACCTTGATCCGTAAGGAGCATTGTACGAGGGACTAAGTCCTGAGCGAAACGGAAGTAAGTTTTGCTCCCACTTGTTTGCCCTTCTAGTTTGCTGTCTCGTCAGACTTTTTTGAGGCAGATCGTAGCCAAGTTTCTAGTATTCGTGCGTCAGACTCATCAGAAAGAATGTGCACAGAGTATATTGTACTAATAATCTCCTCAACCCGCAGAGATGCGTGTTCCATGCAACTAGCAAGTCGCGATCCACTACTCGGGTGGCCTCCTCGGTTGACTTGCCAGGCGTTGCCAAGGGAGCCAGCATCTATTTAGATCACCTGCTGCCGGTGAACCCGATGCCCAGCTCGCATATCGAGGGCTGCAACAATATTGAAATGTTCTACTATTTCAGGGTGAGTTCAGCGTTGAGTTCATTTGCCTACACATTGAGTAAGTAAATTCACGCTGACTAAGGAGGTCGTTCTGGGCTCATTAAAAGAAATGATGAAAGTTGAACTAGCTGACTTAAAAAGGGGAGTGTGTTTATCGTCTGGACAAGCACTATAAACTGCAATGGGGAGTGTGTTTATCGTCTGGACAAGCACTATAAACTGCAATGGGGAGTGTGTTTATCGGTTGGACAAGCACTATAAACTGCAATGGGGAGTGTGTTTATCGGCTGGACAAGCACTATAAACTGCAATGGGGAGTGTGTTTATCGGCTGGACAAGCACTATAAACTGCAATGGGAGTGTGTTTATCGGCTGGACAAGCACTATAAACTGCAATGGGGAGTGTGTTTATCGGCTGGACAAGCACTATAAACTGCAATGGGGAGTGTGTGTTTATCGGCTGGACAAGCACTATAAACCGCAATGGGAAGTGTGTTTATCGTCTGGACAAACACTATAAACCGCAATGGGGAGTGTTTCTTCGATGAAAAAGCAGACTGATCAACCTGAAATTTTGAGTACGGTGAGTACCCCACAACGCAAACCTCACTCATTCAGGTGAACGCAGACGGTGGCTGCTGCCTGTCCATGAAGGAGGAGTGCTGCGAGCTGCTGATCGGCACCGTGCCGCTCTGGTCCTCGATGCCGTGGGGTCAAGGACCCGGCTACGGCTATGACGGTCCAATGATGGCGATCACGTCTCAGCCGCCGGCTCCAGCTGTGCCCCGTAAGTACGAGCTACTGACTGATGTGAACTCGCGTGTGATTAATAATTAGCGTAGATCATCATCTACACTATTACAAGCACATTAGCGATTAGATTTTGAATAAATGATCAGATGATAAGGTAGCTCTAAATGTATTTATTAGTTTATCTTAACATATGATATAAGCATATTAAAGCAAGCCTTGCTTATTGGGCGCCTCGAATGGGGGGGCAAGTTTGATTGTTCGTTTAAATACTATTGATGAGCTAAATTGTATCCTAAGCTTGTATATAGTTAGCTATAAAGACCTTTAAACAGGAATTCATGTGACAATAAGTCATGGTAGTGCTCAGTGTTACCCTTGATTCACACGGGGCCTAGGTTAGTAGCAATGTAAGAAGAATATACTGTACGTAAACCATCGCGCTATTTATGATAAGTTTTCGCCTACGCAATCCCTTCAAAATGTTCCCACATCATCGAATAATGTTCGAACATAGCATCAAATTTTAGTATATAGGATAATATCGAAAATTGTCACACAACCAGCGAGAGGCATTGCTGCCCATTCCACCGACTCCTCTGAGCAGGTACACAATCGCGCGTTTACGTACGCAGTCATACGCACAGGCACACACTCACACAGGAGTGTACAGCGGCCCTAACTTTATTTATCGTTAGGCATGTACACTTCACTGTGTCTTGGGGTTTGGCCTGAATGGGCGATAATTGCACGAGCAGAGCTAAGCCGAGATTCAAATTTAGGCCCAAATTAATGTGACTGTAATCGAGCCTGGGCCGCAGGCACACCAGAACGCCGCGCTAGACCGCTGGGCTTACAGCTCCCTGTAACAGGGGGACACCACTATGACAGAGGCTAGAAATTTCCTTTTGGAGTCTCATATTCAGTTCTCGCTACTCGTTAGTAGGCTATGCGTTGATAATATGTTAAAGCCATTAAAAAATATGCTCTTTCGCAGCGCCGCCCACCTACGAAGAGTGCATGTTCGGCCGGGTGAACATGGACCCTGAGGAGGGCGCTGGAAAAAACGTGAACGGCACCTCCCAGTGGGCGCCCAGCTACCCGGTGTTCGCCATGGCAACTGCGCCGCCTCCGCAATAAACGTTGAGAAGACAGCTCAATGTAAACACAATGAACTATAAAAGCGAAATTGTCGTCACACTTCAAAATCGAGCAGATTTTTTAATTTGAATAACGCAATATAACGATTACACAGTTAATTTTTCAAGCCTTGAGCTAATAAACCATTTCGTTACCATACAGTGCTTTCTTTGACAGACATTCCACACTGTCAACTGTCATGACAACAGCTCTCAAATTAGTTTATGGTCCTTGATGTCGCAGAATTTGGTGATTGGTATGCATTGCACGTGCGCGGATGTCTATTTGTCGTATTTTGAATTTTACTTTGAATTAGACTGGCAGTGAAGTGAATAGACTGGAAAGTGAATAAAGTATATATTAAAGTACATCTTAGCCTTGAATAAGGTTCGACTACCACTGTGTAGTATGTCTTAGTTTTGAATAATGATTTAATAAATACTTTATGTTTAACAGAAGGTACACAGTTTCGAGATTTTTCTTGTTTAACTTTTGGACGAGCGTATTATTCACCCAGCCGCGGTGAACAATAATATTACGCTATGCTTTAAATATTGTTTTTATATGATTGTGAGGTGCGAGAAGTACATACATGTATTAAATTTTCTGTGATTTAGCAAACATTTCAGTTTATGCCATGCCAAAAGCAAATTACAAAGAAATAACGTAAAAATTGAAACAATTTCAATGTTTGATCAGTTTTATTTCCTACTTTTTTATATTTCTTTACTCAACTGAAATCTTCCTAGTCTACTTTCAGTAGCTTGATGAACACCGCGGCTTAAACAGCTCAGAAGACACACAGCTTGGTCCAGGGCCGCTTGTACATGTAGACATGGGCGGTGGTGAAGGTCTGGGGGTGCGTCGGCTGGTGCATGCAGTCCGGGACAAATGGGAAGAAGCTCTGAAAAATACATGTAGGAGTAACTACTTGCTGTCTGTGCTCAGAAATGACAATGGCCACTGTGTCAGGACTCACCCCAGCAACAGACACGGTCGGGTGCTCATAGTACTCGCCATTGTAGTTGGCAGTCATGGCGAAGCCGAAACCGTCCAGTTTACCGCCATTGTACAGCAGGAAGTAGGGCATGAAGTCATCGCAGTTCATGTTCTTGCGCATGTTGTACCAATAGTGCTGGCCTGGGGTGGGAGGGGGAGGGAGGGAGTTTTATTGACTGGTGCAGATTGCTGGCAATCAGTGTTAAACCCCAGCCTGAGGATCTGGGAGTGTTAAACCCCAGCCTGAGGATCTGGGATCGTGTAGTGGCTCAGCCTTAGGATCTGGGAGTGTGGTGGCTCAGCCTGAGGATCTGGGAGTGTTAAACCCCAGCCTGAGGATCTGGGATCGTGTAGTGGCTCAGCCTGAGGATCTGGGAGTGTTAAACCCCAGCCTGAGGATCTGGGAACGTGTATTGGCTCAGCCTGAGGATCTGGGAGTGTGGTGGCTCAGTCTGAGGATCTGGGAGTGTGGTGGCTCAGCCTGGGGATCTGGGAGTGTGGTGGCTCAGCCTGAGGATCTGGGAGTGTGGTGGCTCAGCCTGGGGATCTGGGAGTGTGGTGGCTCAGCCTGGGGATCTGGGATCGTTTGGTGGCTTAGCCTGAGGATCTGGGATCGTGTGGTGGCTTAGCCTGAGGATCTGGGATCGTGTGGTGGCTTAGCCTGAGGATCTGGGATCGTGTGGTGGCTTAGCCTGAGGATCTGGGATCGTGTGGTGGCTCAACCTGAGGATCTGGGATCCGAACTTACCCATGAAGACGAAGCACTTGCCCTTAGACCAGGCGGTGCTTGGCATGTCAGCCTCGTTCTTGGGGATCCGCAAAGAGTTGACGCCGCTGTTGCTGTTGGCGCGGCCCTTCTGCAGGTAGAGGCCGGTGCCAGTGCCCTGGTTGTTCAGCTGGGCGGCGCTGCGGCCGGTGGTGCACACGATGCCTTGAGGAAGAAGATTGTTATCGGTTTAAGCTTCCACGGTTCAGAGTTTGTGTACGTTCTAAATAGAAGGAACCCAAATTCAGTTGACAGTTTATTGGAAATAGCTGGTCACGGTTGCACCTATACAAGCGTAATCTTTAAGATTTTGGTCTAATCTCGACTCTATTTTTAGCTTTGGGTTATTATTGAAACCTACTTTATATCTAATACGCTCGTATTGTACAGGATTTGTGAATTGTATATCATATTTTCGTCAATATTGTCGTCAATAGTTTTTCCTTGACAGTTTTTCTGTGTTTTATTAGCCATAACATATTAGTTGTTGACGGCCAACAATAAACTATTTTAGAAAATTATGTTTACCCACAGTTCAAACAGCTGAATCTAATTATAGCTCTTAGATAGTGGTACCTTTAGTTCAGTGTCATATGTGTTTGGTGCAAGAGTTGAGCAGTGTACATTAGCCATCCTATAGAAGAGAGGTCAGCTCTTATTCAACTCACTTGGATCCACAAAGTAGGCAGTGAGCACATGGGCATTCGGCTCTTCAACCCACATGTCGTGGAACTTCTTGTGAGCAGCTGTCGGGAAGCCGGTGGACTTGGGCACCTGCGGATAGAAAAGTGCATTTTAAACTTTTAGAAACTGTATTAATTAAAACTAGCAAACGCTTGGTTGAACATCGGTTGGCGCTCTCACGTTAGTCTGAATTCCGGCAATTATTCCGTTAACATCGTACAGCAGCATGATGGAACGGTCGCCGCTCCTGTGAACGAACCTGCGTCCGAGGAACTTGTTTGCGGCACCTGATGGCAAGCCAAAGAGGCAAGCAAAGACATTGAATAACAAATAGAAAGACTAACCGGGGAAATCTTCGAGGCGGTTTTTTAGCAAGTTTGCTGTTGTTGTTTTTTATATTCCTTTTGTACAGAAAGTGTCATTGATTATCTGCACGTTGTACCGTGTGCTGTGTACTGCAGTTCCGTATTTCCGTATAGGGGTCAACAAACTCCCGGTCCCAGAGCCTCTCTATCGGGCCATAGGGTCATTTAATCATTCGTCTGATCAAGTTTTGCATGAGTAACTCTTCTTAGCTCCCTTCTCTATAATCTCCTCTCCTCTCCTCTCCTCTCCTCTCCTCTCCTCTCCTCTCCTCTCCTCTCCTCTCCTCTCCTCTCCTCTCCTCTCCTCTCCTCTCCTCTCCTCTCCTCTCCTCTCCTCTCCTCTCCTCTCCTCTCCTCTCCTCTCCTCTCCTCTCCTCTCCTCTCCTCTCCTCTCCTCTCCTCTCCTCTCCTCTCCTCTCCTCTCCTCTCCTCTCCTCTCCTCTCCTCTCCTCTCCTCTCCTCTCCTCTCCTCTCCTCTCCTCTCCTCTCCTCTCCTCTCCTCTCCTCTCCTCTCCTCTCCTCTCCTCTCCTCTCCTCTCCTCCTCTCTCCTCTCCTCTCCTCTCCTCTCCTCTCCTCTCCTCTCTCCTCTCCTCTCCTCTCCTCTCCTCTCCTCTCCTCTCCTCTCCTCTCCTCTCCTCTCCTCTCCTCTCCTCTCCTCTCCTCTCCTCTCCTCTCCTCTCCTCTCCTCTCCTCTCCTCTCCTCTCCTCTCTCTCTTCTCCTCTCCTCTCCTCTCCTCTCCTCTCCCTTCTCTCTTTCCTGTCCCATCTTCTTTCCTCTTCCTTCTCTCTCTCCTTCCTTATTTCATCTCTTTTCTCCTCTCCTCCTCTCTTCTCCTCTCTTCTCCTTTATTCCCTTGTCTCTTCTTTCTCCTATCTCTCTTCTCTATTCCGTCTCGTTTCTCCCCTCTCTGGCCCGCAGTCATGCGCTGGGTTCTCTATCTGGTTCTTGAGGTGAAAAAGTTTACTGACCCCCGCTCTAGCAGATTGTTGCTTATATCCGTCAATCTCCCTGACAAAATTGAAAGTTTGTCCTCATACTCGTATACTATTCTCTATTTCGATGTCATCGAGAAATGCAGTTTTTAGTAAGTATAGCTTATTCAACATCGCTGTAGAAACCGTTTCCAATATTTTCCCAAGCCTAATTCTCCCTAACCGTCACAAGCCGCAAGAAATTATCAAAGCAAAAAAACACCAAAACGCACCATCGCAGTTGGTCTCCTGCTTGAAGCCCTGGCTAGTGGCGTCGGCAACAGTCCGAGGCATCTGGACGAAGTTGGACAGCGGATTCATGCCAAACCTGACACGAAGGTCGTCCCAGTCCTGCGCGACGGCTGTCGTCGGAGGTTTTAATTGGGGATAAAATAGGTGGAATTATAGGTGGAATTTTTATCACATTGTATATTATAGGATTTTTCTCTGAGTCTTCTTTTGAGCTACTGAAATTTTACTCTAATCTTCCCTAACAAATTGTTTGTTGCTTCAACGTTCTTGGCTGAATCGTAGATGTATATGTAGACTTACCGCAGCCGACCAGCAGAGAAGCGGCTATACAGAGGCCGATGAATTTCATTTTTAAAAGCTAATATTGATTTTACCTATAAAACAAAATACACAAACTATCATGAATTGTAATTGCTGCTACAGTTTGGCTGCTTATATAACACGAAACCGGCAGTTATCAGTTCTTAGCACCAGCTGGTGGAGTCAGATTGGCACGTTGGATCTTATAGGTTACATAGAATGGCAAGGAGTTTTTCCGATTGATTGCTACTGTACCTTGCTATTGTATAGAGGCTCAACGACAACGTAGCTTCAACGTTGTCTTTCCTGCTATCTGATAAGGAAGGCTCTTCACTCCCTGCAGACATTGTAGGTTTCGTTCCATGCTTAGAAGTAAGGATCTCGCCTGACCTTGTAAATCTGTGTTTACTACCGCGGGCTTTTGAAGCTCGTGCGTACAATTGTAAGGTTGAAAGTTCAAAAGTTGCAGGTTCTCGGAATAATACCATATGCTTAACTCAAGCAGAGGTACGTGACGAGCATATTAAGAGGCTTTGAGTCAAGGTTTATTTTAGATTCTACTAAAACTGCACTACGAGGAGCTCAACCTGAAACTGCGTAGGGGGTTGGCTTACCCCACCCCGAGAATATTAAGGGGGTCATGACCCCTCCGGGAAACAAATATTATTTCGCTTGCCTTTTCGTAGTTGTATTGCTCAAAAGTAGTTCAAGCTCGGAGATTTATCTGTTCGAACTGCAATTCAAATCCTAATTATATTTCTTCAAGTTTGTCCAGAGTCCAAAATGTCCAAAAGTTGCGTTTTGATAAATTATTTCATCACAACACAACTTTAGAAACATTGCCGAAATTGACAGAATTGACATCTCAGAAATTTCCCACGCGGCTTGACGTATTAGCAATTCACCAATAAACTCTTTATGATTTACATTAAGCTTCTTTTTTTAGTTTTATTGACATTAGAAAAGCTATTTCATAAAAAAATTACAATTTTAAAATTCAAACTCGGGTCCCTACATTTGTGCAGTCTTGCATGTCTACAATCTATAATGCAGCAGACGTACTACGTTATTGATCCAGGGTTGACCTACAGGGTACTGCAGCTGGTTCTAAAAATAGAACCCGCGTATAATTCCCTGTACAACAAAGCGTCAGCTGACTTGGAAAATGTCTACAAAAGCTTGTGAACACGGCACTGTAGTATATTCTACCCGCTTTTTTGAGCCCCAATAGGGGGGCAGTGCAAGGCCATCTAGCTTACTAAAGTTTGAGCAACGCGAGACATGCAATACGCATTAATACTGCCGCGTCGCAGCGCAGAACGACTTGAAGCAATCATCGGTGGCTCCGCAAACTCAGGCTACGCAGATGACGCTACAGTCGCTCGAAATGCACTGGATCGCGCATTACTTATATGTAAATTGCACACATTTATGATAAACTTTATTACGAATTATGTTTTGGTTAACAGTTTTCCATTATATTAGAAACGATATATGATATTGTCACTAGCAGCGGCATACATATTAGCCACAAATAGTTAAGATACCCGAAATATTTTAGCTGCAATTGCTCCATGTATCTAGGCTCCATGTGTGCAGCTTCGGTACTGGGTAGGTGGTTGTCCAGGGCATTTTCCGAAAGCCACTAAGATTCGTAATTTTTCTGCATTGCTAAAATTTATGTTTCCCACGGTATTCATTATATAATAAATAATAATTTTATATATTCATGTTCACCCTATCGCATGTAATAATAATATTAATTATATTAATTACTCAGAAATCTAGCTAATAATTAAATAAAGTATGCCGCTTTGCATGCCTGCTGTTATCGTCATCAAGCGATGGCCAGTGGCTTGTAGGCTGCAAAATTGTTTCATGGCTTTCAAAACTATAATTAATCTGCGTATTATTTTGAAGCTATGAATAGACGACATAAGTGAAATTGAGGCCTGTCAAATGTCGTGGACCTTCTTAAGCTTAGGGACTGTACTATAAAAAATAGTGTTATTTTCTAAGCCAAAGAAAATTATGGTATTTCTTTGATTATGCCGAAACAACATGTCTCTCGGGTAACAGCTTCTATTCTGTAGAGGATCACGTGATCCTCCTGTATGCTTGGAGTGTAGATCCTGCGCGACACTGAGACGCCTGACATCCAGTGGGTGAGCATCGTAAGTATTGTTTTTCCAATTTTAGGAAGTCTCGCCTTGATTCCTACCGTGTACCTTGATAATATAGTCGCTAAACCCTGAGATATGCGATAAATGCGATAAAAAATAGAAGTAAAAGGCCATGCAGTTATTTTATTTCACAAATGAAGCGTTGCATATGCAAATACCCACTTCCAGGCTTCCAATTTGTGGGCGTACGGCAGTTCTCTCTTAGAGACCTTTTTAGCAGACAGAATTCTAATTCTCGCGATGTTAAGCATCTATTCTCGGACCTGTTTAGCGGTAAGTTTTTGATGGATAATGGAACTTAGATTTTATAGGTAAGTCAAATATGCAGTTGTGTTAACTTAAATTCGTTTCAATTCTTGTTTCGGCATAATGATGATTTTATTTCACTTTTTCATTACTAGAGAGACAGAAATCAGCTGCAAGTGCTGACCATAAGCTTGATGGCTTAAATTATTTTTAACTGGAAAAAAAAGTCTACCAACTATTTAGTTCTTGCAGATTAAACTTTATAAGCAGCACGGCATGATGAATCTGAATTAACATCGCTAACAAGCATCACTCCGCTTCAAACTACTGTTTAAAGTACTTCATCTATGTTTTTACTCCAATTCCAGTACTATGGTTGAAATGCTCCATAACCAGTCGGCATCCAAGCCATGCTCTGAAATCTCCTCGTCTAGCTTCTTTAGCCAATACCGAGCCAGATAGGAGATCGGCGGCGGAAGAATCCGTAGCCGATGCGGGCCTGTTCCGGGCTTCGGAGTCCGGACAGCTGGTTTGCTACTGCTGCGGTCAGCAAGCTACAGCTGGTGCAATACAGCAGCATCCTGCCACAGGTTTGCAGTGCAGCTACTATCGCCTGGTCAGCCTGCTGTCCCAGACGGGATCTTTGACTCAAGCTGACCAATCGGAGAAGAGCAGAGCTGTGCAAACTTTGCAAACGCTTCGCAGCAGCATCGAACAGCCAATCAGCGGCATAGTTGAATCGTTCGGCTATCCCAGACGTCTGGTTGACTACACAGTCGCTCACAGCCACTTGCTGGACCTGCCGGCACCACGCCGACCGGGTGACCTGATTGAGAAGGTCCTGGCCTGCCAGGATGCACTGGAAACAACCTCGTCGATGGGTTTACTCTCGGCTGTAGATATTCGATCGGTTTTGCAGGAAATGCCTCTACCGACAACGGCGCAAAATACGGAATTTCAAGTTAATCATCCGGCTGCCCTGGTTGTGCCGTCGGCTGCCGCTCCGCCGACTACAGTGGGAAACTTTAGCGAAGGCCTCGCCGAATCATCGAGCGATCGATGCATGGTTTGCCAAACGTCAGTCCGAGACCGCGTGATCCTGCCCTGCACTCACTTCAGCGCCTGTCACCGGTGCTTGAGTACCGCGTCGCGGTGTCCCGCTTGTCAGGGCAGCATCTTGGCCACGCTGACAGCCTTCATCTGTTAGGAGTGTCGCGACTTTTAATTCTTAATTGATGACGTCTTGTTCAGTTCACAAAAAATGTAGAAGCATATTGAGTCTGTTGAATACCAGAATGAGATGAGAAATCGAGTTGATATAAAGAACGAATGACACTGGATACTGACAAGCGAGAATGAGCGGAACAGACTGAAGAAAATTGACGAGAGAAACCGGCGAGATATGCCGCCGGCACAGACTCCGACGGAAGACGAGACCGACAGCCCGAGAGTAGAAAGAGATGCCAAGCGAAGAGTTGAGAAGCCGGTAGACGAAGCAACGAGAGGCAATGAGAGAGGCAAGATTGAAGAGCCGATCAGAAGGCAGCCAGTGAAAGATAAGAATAACAAGACAGAACTGGGCAGAGAGTGAGAGAAAAAGAGTAAACAGAGACAAAGTGGAGACATACTGAAAAAATGACTAAGTAAGTCGCGGAAAAAAGAGTCGCTTCGAAAAGCAAAAACATACGCCAATAAAATGATTTTTTTATCATGAAAATTTGCAGTTTTTTCTTTTTCATTAACTATATTGCATCATACCTCTACGTAAAAATACTCGTAGCTACATTTGTACATGATATCATTTCATCTATTGTTGACTAGTTTTTTTACTTTTTATCCTTTCGTTTGAACTCTTGAATCCGCTTCATATTATTTCATATTCCTCTCGAAATTTCAAGCAGACTTATTTTAACTCCAATACGCTGGGACATTTTTTCAATACTTGTACAAGCATTTCAATTTTTATCGCATTTTCCCACAGATTGTATTGCACACGATTCATTTTTTTCAATAAAGTTACCAATAAAATCAATATTGTATTAATCATATTTTCGTTCTGTCTACAGCCTAATCTATAAAAACTGTAATTGGAATCTGCAATATTTTTTTTTAAATATTGTAATTAATGATGAATTGCGAAAATAAAAGTAACCAGTGGGGGGATTAGCCTAGCGGTCTAGCGCGGCGCTTTGATGTGCCAGCGGCCCAGGCTCGATTCCAAATGCAGTCATAAATTAGGGGCCGCACTTGAGGGCCAAACCCCAAGGCACAGTGAAGTGTACATCCAGAAAATAAAGTTAGGGCCGCTGTACACTCCTGTGTGAGTGTGTGCCTGTGCGCTTGACTGCGTACGTATCCGCGCGCTTGTGTGCCTGCTCAGGGGAGTCGGTGGAATGGGCAGTAATGCCTCTCGCCGGTTGTGTGACAATGTCGCTTAAAGTGTCCAAGGGTGCACACAGCCCTCTGCCTCTAGTAGAAAAAAAATAAGCTAATCACATTGATGATTTTTAATAAAAATAACTTATGCCATGTCACAGATGCCACGTCACAGTCCCTCACAGAGTAGGCGCCACTGTCTGTTAGATGGACGCCGCTGTCTCTTAGATGGGCGCCACTGTCTCTTAGATGGACGCCGCTGTCTCTTAGATGGGCGCCACTGTCTCTTAGATGGACGCCGCTAGCTGTCTCTTAGATGGGCGCCGCTGTCTCTTAGATGGGCGCTACTGTCTCTTAGATGGGCGCTACTGTCTCTTAGATGGGCGCTACTATTGCAATAAATGCTGCAATATAGACATCAGTGTTCCAACACCAACACTAAAAAGAGCATTTTTCCATCTACTGAACTTCTTGAAGAACTTATGGAGCTTGGGTACGAATCTTTTGAATAACTTTATCTACCAATAATTTTTTATCATATGTCTAGATATTTTTGAAAAATTTGGCTTTTTGGTCCTTTGCGGTACAATTGCCACTTGTCCCAAATTCAAGTTATTGTTTTTTTTAAAGTTTCAAATAAAAGTTTCACGCGACCGGAGGCAATCCAAGTGAGTGCTGGCGATTCTGATGGTACACTGGATAGCTGGGCGCCCACTGAGCCTGACGGGAGCTGGCGGCACCGCCTCCGCCTCCAGCAACCAATGACCCATCGGCCAGATCGACATCTTGCCTACCGAACACGCACTCTTCGTATGAAGGCGGCTCTGTAGTTGTGTAAGAAATAGCTCTAGTGCCTGCATGTTCCAACATGGTTAATTAACCAAGACCTGTAAATTTTACCTGCGATGACAGGTGCAGAGGGCAGAGCAGCCTGATGATGCAGGCTGGACCACAGCGGAATGCTGCCAATGATGAGCTCACAGCATTCCTGCTTTACCGATAGGCAGCAGCCGCCGTCTGCTACTAGCTGCAAATTTGAGTTTATTTTTGAGTTCGTTATGTTCATATATATATAATCTACTGACACCTTTAATTAGTGTCTGACTCGCTAAACTACAGGTATGATGAGTATGGTGAACATATGGTGAGTATGATGAACAGATGTTGAGTGTATGATGAGCAGGATGAGCATGATGAGCATGATGAGCATGATGAGCATGATGAGTATGATGAGCATGATGAGCATGATGAGCATGATGAGCATGATGAGCATGATGAGTATGATGAGCATGATGAGCATGATGAGCATGATGAGCATGATGGGCATGATGAGCATGATGAGCATGATGAGCATGATGAGCATGATGAGCATTATGAGCATAATGAGCATGATGAGCATGATGAGCAGGATGAGCATAATGAGCATGATGAGCCCCAAGGCATGATTCACACTCAAAGGCATGTGTACCGTATATAGTATGACAATGAGATAGTAAGGGCAGCTAGAGTGCAAATGTGCAATACTGTACTGCATGTATTCCTGTTGTGTGCCTCAAGTGGTCAGTGGAATTCTAACCACCGCATTCTTAGTTGCCTCTGGCTGCTTTAAGCCTCAACTACGAGCTACTCTTCGATGTCCTCAATCATTTAAAATACGATGTAATAAAATTAAGCAAAGTTCATGCTCTTATACTACTACTGCATAATATCAATAGTAGAAATTAGTCTGCATAAAATAGATTAGCTAAATCGGTCAGCTTTTGACTATCTCTCACCAAAGTTAGTGAGTTTGCAGATGGGCTTTGAGCAGTGCTGTAAATGCTTTGAGCAGTGCTTGGGGCTGGCCCTCGTGGGCATAAATCGGGCGTGGCTGCGCACGGAGTCTAACCCGGATTACCTTGGCACGAGAGATGGACACCTTACCAATTGAGCTGTTGAGCCCCCTGCCCTGCTCACCCTGAGATAGTAGTGCGCCTCGATGTTGTTGCACCCGTCGATGCGGCTGCTGGGCAACGGCGGCACACACAGCACTGAGCGGCATGGAGCGCCGCCGCTGCAGCCCCGGTAGCTCGGCTGTCGCGGTCACTCGAGTTGTCGTCCGAGTTTTGCCTTCAGCGTGGAAGAGAATTTTCTGCGCAAAAAATGGGTGCGAGCGGAGAGAAGATTATTGCATGCTCCAGGTGGTGCTTCGTAATTGCAAGGTGTACTGTAATTACTTGCGCTGTAGTGAGTAAACTTTCTCGGCCAACGTACTTAGGTACGCGGGTACTTACATTTAGGAAAATGCATCTTATAGTGAAGTACTTGATCAGGTACTCCGGATTTTTATACCTAATGATGATAATAACAAATAGCAATTGTCTTTCCCGGTGCGAATTTTGCGATCGCAACTCCTACACCAAGTATTTGTACCAAAAACCTTAGAGCTGCTGCTCCAAATGTATCAGAGCTGAGTGGACTATCAGTTGTCGTGCTTCCCAACTCAGATTAACCTGCACGCAACGCTTGCATTGATTCTCTAACAATGCTTTACTTCTTTCTGGACTCTTACATAAATACGCAGGAACACGCGCAGGATTTACCTGGTACAGCTCCAAGCTGACACTATCCAGGTCGACGCTGGAGGTGTTCACCAGTTCGCCACCAATCCTGACAGATTCGCCGGGCACAAAGCCTTTCTTGTCCAGCTCGATGCTCACCCGAACCTGACCGAAGCAGCACGTGAAGCACGAGCAGAAGTTGACATCGTACTCGTCGCTGGTCGAATGCGGCCCAATCAAGTTTGCCGGCTCCAAGTTCAGGTCGAGGTCGCGTATGACTGTGTACATCTTCTGCGTCACAGTGTCGAATCGCCAGGGCCGGTCGATGTTCGCTCGAATACGGTACCGAATCTTGCCGATGCCGCCTTCAAAGGATGATGGAGCTGTGGCGGGCAGCTGGAAAGTCACGGGATAGTAGAACTCGCCGGCTGGATGGTGGCTGGCTAAAGGTCCATCGCTGGGAGGGGCTGTGAGGTTTTGTTTTTAGACATCGTTAAGCTCTAGTGTTTGATCAAGCTCAAGTATTTTATAACACGAGAAAAAAAATCTGCTGATGCGCACTCACTGTAGACGGCCAGTGTCTGGTCGATGTAGATCTCCTCTGATCGGTAGTGCACTGTGCGACTTCGTCGCGACTTCCCAGAGCCCGAGGAGCGGCTCTCCGACCAGTGCACATTTGAGCTGCCGTGCAGCGAAGCGTACACAGCTGCACATTAACATTGGTAAGTGGTTAGGTTCGAATGCTTTTATATGTACGAGTAAAGAGGTGACATTGTAGAGAGCCGGATTAATGCGATACTTTATGGTTTAGAAGATTCTGGTTTTAGGGGTCGTAGCAGTGATAAGAGCGTCGGATTCACGACTGAAAGGTCGGGGGTTCGATTCTCGACCTACTCGGAACAATCTGTGTGCTTGAGCAAGACACTTAACTCTGCATTGCTTCAGTTCACCCAGCTGTAAAGTGGGTGCCGCCAGCATTAGCTGGGGTAATTGAGGCTGTGTGTGGCGACCCCCCAGTCCTTGGACTGAACAGCCGTACGCAGCCTTCAGATGCGCCGCGCAATAGCTGCGGCTGAGCTGTCGGTTGCTTGTTGGTCTGTTCGTTGTTGAAATTGCTTCTCTTTCGCTCAATTACCTCTCTTAAACTGTGAAAACTCACCTCTGCACTTAACTGGCTGCAGCAGTTTCAGGTGAACATTGAAGGTCACCAGTTGACCCGAATGGTAGACCGAGTTAGGATTTCGAGCAGCATCAGCGAACTCGATCTCAAACGTTTGCACTTTCATAATTTGCGTAGAGAAACAAATATAATGTCTGGGTTTACACAGACTGTATTTTAGCCCGCTGAAAGCAGCGAGATAAGTTTCGAGGCTTCAAAGCAGCCAAGACTATTTCGAGATTTTTAATGCCTTTTGGCGACAGAAACGTTTCCATAGCAACTATAAGATAAGGTGGGTTTCGGAGGGGGTTTATATCAGTAATGTTTTTGGCGAAGCACAGTCTGTACAATATCACATTTACTTGTGCTTAATGTACCGATATGTAGCGTAAGACACTTTATGAAGCACAAATTGTTTTTTTATATTATAAAGTTCCACCAGCTTACTTGTAAAAAGTAGAAGACTGAATGCGATAGGCGGTTATGAAAATCGATGATCTCGTTAATTATTCCGCACCAGTTTTCAAGGGCCTGCATGGTCTGAATGCTTTTACCTGGTCCTGAGCCACCTTTATTGCTTCAGCCAGTGAGCCTTGGCGAAATTAATTATTGATCTGGGTGGCGGCCATACTCTGCTAAACTCCTGTCTTCTACTTTCCTTTACAGCATAATGTACTTTCCGAATTGAGGTTTTTCTCTTAAACCGGAACTACTGCTCTTTGAAACTTTAAAGTGAAACATTACCGAGAGAAATGAATCTCTAGGTGTAAAAGACGAACCAAATTTTGAGGTAACCTCACTATGCTTGAAATCTGCAATGCACAATTGCAAAAAAGCTCTCAGTTTAATGGGGTAGAATTTCCTGAATTAACTAATTCTCAACTTTTCACAAAGTCTATTATTATAACTGAACCTTTTCTGTAAGTACATGGCAAGAAAACGGAACTGGAGGGCATCTGGGGATTTTTAACCGTGGCCGAAACACGGAGTCAATTGCAGGCCCTCTGCATGCAGGCTTTCCTGCCCAGCATGTTTTTTGGGCTTGGTTTCGTCTTTTGGGGGTTTTTGCACCTCAATCTCACACCGCAGTCTTATTATTCTGAGTGCAAGACTCAAGACTCAAAAGAAAAGAGGAGAGGGAGAAGAGAGGAGAGAAAAGATCGAAGTGAGAGAAGAGAGGAGAGAGAGAAGAGATGAGAGAAATGAGACGAGAGAGAGAAGAGATATGAGAGGAGATGGAGAAGAGAGGAGAGAAAAGATCGAAACGAGAGAAGACAGGAGAGAAATGAGAGGAGAGAGAGAAGAGAGGAGAGAAATGAGAGGAGAGAGAGAAGAGAGGAGAGAAATGAGAGGAGAGAGATAAGAGAGGAGAGAAATGAGAGGAGAGAGAGAAGAGAGGAGAGAAATGAGAGGAGAGAGAGAAGAGAGGAGAGAAATGAGAGGAGAGAGAGAAGAGAGGAGAGAAATGAGAGGAGAGAGATAAGAGAGGAGAGAAATGAGAGGAGAGAGAGAAGAGAGGAGAGAAATGAGAGGAGAGAGAGAAGAGAGGAGAGAAAAGATTGAAGCGAGAGAAGAAAGGAGAGAAAGAAGAGAGAAGAGAAAGGAGAGGAAAAAGGAAGGAGGAGCGACGAGAGAGGATGGAAGACTGGTGAGATGAGAGACGAATGAAGAGAGGAGAGAAAAAGAGAGAGAGTGATAGAAAACGACTTTTTGATAAAGAAGTTTAAAGAGTTGAAAAATGCAAACGAAGGTGAAACACAGGAGGGCGGAGTTAGCAGAGAAGAAAAACAGAGCGTGCAGGCTGCTCAGGAGAGAATGAGAGTGAGTTTCTAAACTCAAGCTAAATCTGTCACTGCATGTGACAGGGACTTACGGGTAATCCGATTGTCGGGAGGCCCTATTAGGATACGAGCTACTAGCGGCAGACGGTGCGGCTTGGCCGAAGGCATGCAATAAGCCAAATTAGTCATCCACACTTCATTATGAAATAAGAGCTCGCTTTGCAGCGATGAAGCTGTCAGTTTGTGCTTGTATGCAACTGCTGGCAAAGTTGCAATTCCATAATTGGCTCTGTGCGCCCGTACAAGTACGTACTCAACAGGGCATGGATGGATATAGATGGATAGAGAGATAGATAGATAGATAGATAGGTAGATAGATAGATAGATAGATAGATAGATAGATAGATAGATAGATAGATAGGTAGATAGATAGATAGATAGATAGATAGATAGATAGATAGATAGATAGATAGATAGATAGATAGATAGATAGGTAGATAGATAGATAGATAGATAGATAGATAGATAGATAGATAGATAGATAGATAGATAGATAGATAGATAGATAGATAGATAGATAGATAGATAGATAGATAGATAGATAGATAGATAGATAGATAGATAGATAGATAGATAGATAGATAGATAGATAGATAGATAGATAGATAGATAGATAGATAGATAGATAGATAGATAGATAGATAGATAGATAGATAGATAGATAGATAGATAGATAGATAGATAGTAGATAGATAGATAGATAGATAGATAGATAGATAGATAGATAGATAGATAGATAGATAGATAGATAGATAGATAGATAGATAGATAGATAGATAGATAGATAGATAGATAGATAGATAGATAGATAGATAGATAGATAGATAGATAGATAGATAGATAGATAGATAGATAGATAGATAGATAGATAGATAGATAGATAGATAGATAGATAGATAGATAGATAGATAGATAGATAGATAGATAGATAGATAGATAGATAGATAGATAGATAGATAGATAGATAGATAGATAGATAGATAGATAGATAGATAGATAGATAGATAGATAGATAGATAGATAGATAGATAGATAGATAGATAGATAGATAGATAGATAGATAGATAGATAGATAGATAGATAGATAGATAGATAGATAGATAGATAGATAGATAGATAGATAGATAGATAGATAGATAGATAGATAGATAGATAGATAGATAGATAGATAGATAGATAGATAGATAGATAGATAGATAGATAGATAGATAGATAGATAGATAGATAGATAGATAGATAGATAGATAGATAGATAGATAGATAGATAGATAGATAGATAGATAGATAGATAGATAGATAGATAGATAGATAGATAGATAGATAGATAGATAGATAGATAGATAGATAGATAGATAGATAGATAGATAGATAGATAGATAGATAGATAGATAGATAGATAGATAGATAGATAGATAGATAGATAGATAGATAGATAGATAGATAGATAGATAGATAGATAGATAGATAGATAGATAGATAGATAGATAGATAGATAGATAGATAGATAGATAGATAGATAGATAGATAGATAGATAGATAGATAGATAGATAGATAGATAGATAGATAGATAGATAGATAGATAGATAGATAGATAGATAGATAGATAGATAGATAGATAGATAGATAGATAGATAGATAGATAGATAGATAGATAGATAGATAGATAGATAGATAGATAGATAGATAGATAGATAGATAGATAGATAGATAGATAGATAGATAGATAGATAGATAGATAGATAGATAGATAGATAGATAGATAGATAGATAGATAGATAGATAGATAGATAGATAGATAGATAGATAGATAGATAGATAGATAGATAGATGGATAGATAGATAGATAGACAGATAAATAGAAGTACAAACAACTGTGGAGCCAGCATGGGCCAGTTTCGATTGCATTTATTGTGTTGAGTTGTCATTTATTAATTTTTGAGTAACGGTGCAGGGTGCATACCTGCTCACAGAAACCACGATAGGCCTGATATATAAAAAGCCCAACAATAGCGTTGCATTGATTTCAAACAGAGCGACTTTAGGAAAAGTGATTGAAAATTAAGAAATTCTTATTAAAAGCGATGCCTGATGTAAGTGCAATAAAAGTGCTAACTAGTTTTTTATTTCGTTGGTTGCTAAAACAAACAAAACGAGTATAAATTGCACTGAAGTTCAAACGCGTTGCTGAATAGACTTGATTACAAGTTTGCGTCACTGCATGACAATGGGAGGGGCAGGTGTTGTAGCCTAGTGGTTAGATCGTCGGACTCACGATTGAAAGGTCGGGGGTTCGATTCTGGACCCACTCGGAACAGTTTGTGACTTTGTGTCCTTGAGCAAGACACTTAACTCTGCATTGCTTCAGTTCACCCAGCTGTAAAATGGGTGCCAGCATTAGCTGGGGTGATTGAGGGTGTGCGTGGCGACCTCACAGTCCTTGGACTGAACAGCCGTACGCAGCCTTCAGATGCGCCGCGCAATAGCTGCGGCTGAGCTGTCGGTTGCACATCATCTGCTTATTAGAGCAGGTTTCATCAATTACGGTCCAATTATTGTTATATTATCACAATGTGGAATTCAGTTTTTCAGCAACGCGTTAAAATTTTTAAAGTTCTAAAATTGGTAACTTCTTTTAGAGGCAAGCTAATGTACGCTGATTCAAGAAAAGTGCGCACTGGCAGGGGGTGCATTAAAACAAAACAGCTAGACGTAGTTTTAATCAGATTGGAAATCCGAAGCCCTAGAGATGACTTGTAACAGGTGAGTCAAATTTGATGGATGATAAAAATGTTTTCTGTAATCTAGAGAACTAACATATCTGAAAAATTAGAGAAATTCTGACTTACGTTGAGACAGACAAAGCCTACAGACACAACTCAGAGATAGACAAATTATAGACAAAAAATCGAGGATAGAAAGCTGTCTTCAATAATTACTGACGCTCGTCATGCAGATAAAAATTGTTAGAAAATGATATAACGGCTCAGAAACAAATCAGAGACACACTTGACACGACTCCGAGACACAACCCAGAGACACAGTCCAGACACAGAGACTGAGAGACGCAACCAAGAGACACAAACCAGAGACACAAACCAGAGACGCAACCCAGAGAAACAACCCAGAGAAACAACCCAGAGACGAAACCCAGAGACGCAACCCAGAGAAACAACCCAGAGACGCAACCCAGAGACACAACCCAGAGACACAACCCAGAGACGAAACCCAGAGACGCAACCCAGAGAAACAACCCAGAGACGCAACCCAGAGACGCAACCCAGAGAAACAACCCAGAGACGCAACCCAGAGACACAACCCAGAGAAACAACCCAGAGACGCAACCCAGAGACGCAACCCAGAGAAACAACCCAGAAACGCAACCCAGAGACGCAACCCAGAGAAACAACCCAGAGAAACAACCCAGAGACACAACCCAGAGACACAACCCAGAGACACAACCCAGAGACACAACCCAGAAAAACAACCCAGAGACACAACCCAGAGACACAACCCAGAGACACAATCACGACACACAGAGACAACATAAGCACACAGAGGCGCCATCCAGAGACACAGCTAGAGGACACAGTTCAGAGACATAACTCACAGATGCAATCAGCGACGCAAACTTGGAGCCACCTGTCATTACAAATTCAGAGACACCAAATCATTTGGCTTCCTCAGATTTCAACGCGGCGGTCTCTCCGGAGGCGGCGGCGGCGGCCGGCTGCTCCGGCCGACTCTGCGACAAAGACCTGACGGCTTTCTTGTGCGGCGAGTCCGCGTAGCTTCGACCCCTCCGTCTGGTGCCGGTGACCAGCATGTAGACGGTGACCAGCAGCCAGATGCCGCACAAGATGGCGTACATGGTCGCCAGGGACAGGCCGCAGTGCAGTCCGATGTGGAACAGGTCGGTGTCGTAGTGGATGTAGACATCGGGCATCTCCATGCCCTGCTTCAGGGTGACGGCTTGGCAGGTGCGGATTGATGCTGCTGCTGCTAGTAGCAGAAGAGGCAGAAACAGCGAGACTGTCGCCATTGCTTTTTTTGTTGACAACAGAAAGCAATTAAAAAATTGGCAGTGCAGATGCAGGTGTGTCTGGTGAACAAAGCAGTTTTTTGTTGCTTCTGTGCTTTTGCCGATCCTACATGTATTTATCCTCTCTCTCTCTCTCTTTGAGCACAGGGGCTGGTGAGGTGGTTAGCTTTGAGCCTTGCAGCTGTCTTACTCTCTGAGGCAAGCCCGCCAATGGTTAGTCAGTTGGGTTTCGACAGGGGAGAGCAGAGACAAAGGCAGGCAGAGAAGGAAAGAAGAGGGGAGTTGGGAAGATGGAGATGGGGCAATCGATGGGATCTGACTAACTGCAGGGTAGGCTCGTGTTCCGCGCACGTAAGAAAGCAATACAAAGAATTTCTTTTCAATAGGGGAGGGGGCAGACCGACCCTGCATCATGGCCAGTAGGTGTTGTTATGGGATAGAGGTCTAGGACAGAGCAGAACCAGATCCAGGCAGTTAGAGTCATGGAGTTCTAAATAATTGCTGGAGTCTGAATTGGATGATTCTGATAAGCAAAAGCACCATTGCATCATCATTCACGCCAAATTCAGACCGACTTAATGTAGCTGTTTGTCAGATTCACTCGCTAACTACAAACAGACAGACAGACACTAAGACACTAATACAGACAGACAGACAGACAGACAGACAGACAGACAGACAGACAGACAGACAGACAGAGAGAGAGACAGACAGAGAGAGAGAGAGACAGACAGACAGACAGACAGACAGAGAGAGAGACAGACAGACAGACAGACAGACAGACAGACAGACAGACAGACAGACAGACAGACAGACAGACAGACAGACAGACAGACAGACAGACAGACAGACAGACAGACAGACAGACAGACAGACAGACAGACAGACAGACAGACAGACAGACAGACAGACAGACAGGCAGACAGACAGACAGACAGACAGACAGACAGACAGACAGACAGACAGACAGACAGACAGACAGACAGACACATGTGGCTGCTCACGGAATCAAACCAGGGGTCATAGTCAGACACGCGTTCACCGCTGAGCACAACAAAAGTTACAACAAAATTGATGAAATTTCTTGTGAATTGTCCACGACCTGCATTGACCTCTGTGGTGACGTCAAGAAGCTGCTGGGATCCAACTGAAACGTTTCACCCCAGATACTTTATAATAGAAATCCACGGCCGGAGTTGAGAACCAGCTGCACTGGGAAGTGGGAGGAGCAAAAACTGGAGAGGATGGGAATAGAAATGAAGGGGATGCACGCGGGCCTGAAGGAAGGAAACTCCCCCTGAGCTTGACACAATGACATCCGCTTCTGTATGGAGCGGATTTAGCTGAGTAATGAAGAGAAAGGCGGGGCAGAGAAAAATTTATGGCTGCTTGCCAAGGATGTGGATCTGTGTAGCTTAAAAAGCTGAACAAGTCAGACTTAATTAACTTCTGAGGCCGCTGCGAGGCTGGAAAGTTTACATGAGGCTTTTATTAGGTTCTCGAGTGATTCTCAACCTACTCATGTGTGATTCTCAACCTTACTCAGGTGAGATTCTCAATCTATTCAGGTGTGATTCTCAATCTATTCAGGTGTGATTCTCAATCTATTCAGGGGTGATTCTCAATCTATTCAGGTGTGATTCTCAATCTATTCAGGTGTGATTCTCAATCTACTCAGGTGTGATTCTCAATCTATTCAGGTGTGATTCTCAATCTATTCAAGTGTGATTCTCAATCTATTCAAGTGTGATTCTCAACCTTACTCAGGTGTGATTCTCAATCTATTCAGGTGTGATTCTCAATCTATTCAGGTGTGATTCTCAATCTATTCAGGTGTGATTCTCAATCTATTCAGGTGTGATTCTCAATCTACTCAGGTGTGATTCTCAATCTATTCAGGTGTGATTCTCAATCTATTCAAGTGTGATTCTCAACCTTACTCAGGTGTGATTCTCAATCTATTCAGGTGTGATTCTCAACCTACTCAGTTGTGATTCTCAATCTATTCAGGTGTGATTCTCAACCTACTCATGTGTGATTCTCAATCTGATTAGGTGTGATTCTCAACCTACTCAGGTGTGATTCTCAATCTATTCAGGTGTGATTCTCAACCTACTCATGTGTGATTCTCAATCTGATTAGGTGTGATTCTCAACCTACTCAGGTGTGATTCTCAACCTATTCAGGTGTGATTCTCAACCTACTCAGGTGTGATTCTCAATTTTCAATCTTCTAAATGTTATCAAATTGTTTTGCTTGTAGAAACTGAAAATATCGCTAAAATAGGTCAAGGTATTTTTACACGAGATTATCACGAGGCTGGCGAAAGATTGATTTCCAAGAAACTGCACATTCACCTATCGCTACTTACAGTAAGTAGTGAGCAAGCATGCCTACTATGAATAATCAACTCTCTGCTCCATTAAGTAGCTTTATTGACAATAATTGGCAGACAGGAATTGTAGTTAACTCTGCCCCTGCCCATAATGCTACACTTAATAATTACTTTGCACTTTTGCAGGATCTCCATTAGGCTCTCAAGCCTTACTGCAGACTGATAAAGTTTGCGCTATAGTCAGGCAATCAGTGGGTGAAGCTTGACCAGCAAGTGCAGGGGGTTAATGCAATATTGCAGCATCCCAGCTCATTGTTTAACAATGACAAGTTGCCTAACATGTCAATCAAACGGGCTAAAGTTGTAAATTAACAGAAGGAGCCCTATTTTTAGGAGGCTGTTCTCTTCCCAATCGAGTGCTCGAAGAAGCTTGAGGTCACCAGTTGAAGTTCCAGAAGTTCCGCCGTATGGAAAACTGGAAAACTGGAATATTGAGCTACTTATTGTAATCATGGAAGTTCCATTAATCTTCACACCAGAATTACTTACCTGCTGCTTATTTATCGGAGCTCTAAATATCTCTTGTTACTGACTCACTCTCACTCTCTCTCTCTCTCTCTCTTCAGTCCGAGTTGTGCAGGCATTAGCGAGTAATTACACTTCATCAGCGGAGCGGTTAATGCTGCGAGCAAGATAGAATTTGCAAGCCGATTAATAACTAACTAGCTGTTCAGAGATGCAGTCACTGAGAGAAATATGCTTATCTTCTGTCACTCTGCTCTGCCTCTGTGAGGGGGCGGTTTCGAGGCAAGTAGGGCGGCTGCAGGTGGATGCGAGGATGAGACAGGATTAACTGGGCCAGCTGTCTGAGTGAGCACAGGCAAGACTGAGTGAGAGCGACAATGTGGAAATCGAGCATTTATGCGTGTCAGTCTCATCTGCTGTGTACATGTACGTGGTATGATTGCCATTTCTGAGAAAGTATGAGTGCCATTTCTGAGAAAGTATGTGTGCCATTTCTGAAATTATGAGTGCCATTTCTGAAATTATGAGTGCCATTTCTGAGAAAGTATGTGTGCCATTTCTGAAAGTATGAGTGCCATTTCTGAGAAAGTATGTGTGCCATTTCTGAAAGTATAAGTGCCATTTCTGAAATTATGAGTGCCATTTCTGAAATTATGAGTGCCATTTCTGAGAAAGTATGTGTGCCATTTCTGAAAGTATGAGTGCCATTTCTGTGAAAGTATGTGTGCCATTTCTGAAAGTATGAGTGCCATTTCTGAGAAAGTATGTGTGCCATTTCTGAAAGTATAAGTGCCATTTCTGAAATTATGAGTGCCATTTCTGAAAGTATGAGTGCCATTTCTGAAAGTATGAGTGCCATTTCTGAAAGTATGAGTGCCATTTCTGAGAAAGTGTGTGCCATTTCTGAAAGTATGAGTGCCATTTCTAAAATTATGAGTGCCATTTCTGAAAGTATGAGTGCCATTTCTGAGAAAGTATGTGTGCCATTTCTGAAAGTATGAGTGCCATTTCTGAGAAAGTATGTGTGCCATTTCTGAAAGTATGAGAGCCATTTCTGAGAAAGTATGTGTGCCATTTCTGAAAGTATGAGTGCCATTTCTGAGAAAGTATGTGTGCCATTTCTGAAAGTATGAGTGCCATTTCTGAGAAAGTATGTGTGCCATTTCTGAAAGTATGAGTGCCATTTCTGAAATTATGAGTGCCATTTCTGAAAGTATGAGTGCCATTTCTGAGAAAGTATGTGTGCCATTTCTGAAAGTATGAGTGACATTTCTGAGAAAGTATGTGTGCCATTTCTGAAAGTATGAGAGCCATTTCTGAGAAAGTATGTGTGCCATTTCTGAAAGTATGAGTGCCATTTCTGAGAAAGTATGTGTGCCATTTCTGAAAGTATGAGTGCCATTTCTGAGAAAGTATGTGTGCCATTTCTGAAAGTATGAGTGCCATTTCTGAGAAAGTATGTGTGCCATTTCTGAAAGTATGAGTGCCATTTCTGAGAAAGTATGTGTGCCATTTCTGAAAGTATAAGTGCCATTTCTGAAATTATGTGTGCCATTTCTGAAATTATGAGTGCCATTTCTGAGAAAGTATGTGTGCCATTTCTGAAAGTATGAGTGCCATTTCTGTGAAAGTATGTGTGCCATTTCTGAAAGTATGAGTGCCATTTCTAAGAAAGTATGTGTGCCATTTCTGAAAGTATAAGTGCCATTTCTGAAAGTATGAGTGCCATTTCTGAAAGTATGAGTGCCATTTCTGAAAGTATGAGTGCCATTTCTGAAAAAGTATGTGTGCCATTTCTGAAAGTATGAGTGCCATTTCTGAGAAAGTGTGTGCCATTTCTGAAAGTATGAGTGCCATTTCTAAAATTATGAGTGCCATTTCTGAAAGTATGAGTGCCATTTCTGAGAAAGTATGTGTGTCATTTCTGAAAGTATGAGTGCTATTTCTGAAATTATGAGTGCCATTTCTAAAAGTATAAGTGCCATTTCTGAAATTATGAGTGCCATTTCTGAAAGTATGAGTGCCATTTCTGAGAAAGTATGTGTGTCATTTCTGAAAGTACGAGTGCCATTTCTGAGAAAGTATGTGTGCCATTTCTGAAAGTATGAGTGCCATTTCTGAAATTATGAGTGCCATTTCTGAAAGTATGAGTGCCATTTCTGAGAAAGTATGTGTGCCATTTCTGAAAGTATGAGTGCCATTTCTGAGAAAGTATGTGTGCCATTTCTGAAAGTATGAGAGCCATTTCTGAGAAAGTATGTGTGCCATTTCTGAAAGTATGAGTGCCATTTCTGAGAAAGTATGTGTGCCATTTCTGAAAGTATGAGTGCCATTTCTGAGAAAGTATGTGTGCCATTTCTGAAAGTATGAGTGCCATTTCTGAGAAAGTATGTGTGCCATTTCTGAAAGTATGAGTGCCATTTCTGAGAAAGTATGTGTGCCATTTCTGAAAGTATGAGTGCCATTTCTGAGAAAGTATGTGTGCCATTTCTGAAAGTATGAGTGCCATTTCTGTGAAAGTATGTGTGCCATTTCTGAAAGTATGAGTGCCATTTCTGAGAAAGTATGTGTGCCATTTCTGAAAGTATGATTGCCATTTCTGAGAAAGTATGTGTGCCATTTCTGAAAGTATAAGTGCCATTTCTGAAAGTATGAGTGCCATTTCTGAAATTATGAGTGCCATTTCTGAGAAAGTATGTGTGCCATTTCTGAAAGTATGAGTGCCATTTCTGAAAGTATGAGTGCCATTTCTGAAAGTATGAGTGCCATTTCTGAAAGTATGAGTGCCATTTCTGAAAGTATGAGTGCCATTTCTGAGAAAGTATGTGTGCCATTTCTGAAAGTATGAGTGCCATTTCTGTGAAAGTATGTGTGCCATTTCTGAAAGTATGAGTGCCATTTCTGAGAAAGTATGTGTGCCATTTCTGAAAGTATAAGTGCCATTTCTGAAATTATGAGTGCCATTTCTGAAAGTATGAGTGCCATTTCTGAAAGTATGAGTGCCATTTCTGAAAGTATGAGTGCCATTTCTGAAAAAGTATGTGTGCCATTTCTGAAAGTATGAGTGCCATTTCTGAGAAAGTGTGTGCCATTTCTGAAAGTATGAGTGCCATTTCTAAAATTATGAGTGCCATTTCTGAAAGTATGAGTGCCATTTCTGAGAAAGTATGTGTGTCATTTCTGAAAGTATGAGTGCTATTTCTGAAATTATAGTGCCATTTCTAAAAGTATAAGTGCCATTTCTGAAATTATGAGTGCCATTTCTGAAAGTATGAGTGCCATTTCTGAGAAAGTATGTGTGTCATTTCTGAAAGTATGAGTGCCATTTCTGAGAAAGTATGTGTGCCATTTCTGAAAGTATGAGTGCCATTTCTGAAATTATGAGTGCCATTTCTGAAAGTATGAGTGCCATTTCTGAGAAAGTATGTGTGCCATTTCTGAAAGTATGAGTGCCATTTCTGAGAAAGTATGTGTGCCATTTCTGAAAGTATGAGAGCCATTTCTGAGAAAGTATGTGTGCCATTTCTGAAAGTATGAGTGCCATTTCTGAGAAAGTATGTGTGCCATTTCTGAAAGTATGAGTGCCATTTCTGAGAAAGTATGTGTGCCATTTCTGAAAGTATGAGTGCCATTTCTGAGAAAGTATGTGTGCCATTTCTGAAAGTATGAGTGCCTTTTCTGAGAAAGTATGTGTGCCATTTCTGAAAGTATGAGTGCCATTTCTGAGAAAGTATGTGTGCCATTTCTGAAAGTATGTGTGCCATTTCTGAAAGTATGTGTGCCATTTCTGAAAGTATGAGTGCCATTTCTGAGAAAGTATGTGTGCCATTTCTGAAAGTATGTGTGCCATTTCTGAAATTATGAGTGCCATTTCTGAAATTATGAGTGCCATTTCTGAGAAAGTATGTGTGCCATTTCTGAAAGTATGAGTGCCATTTCTGAGAAAGTGTGTGCCATTTCTGAGAAAGTGTGTGCCATTTCTGAAAGTATGAGTGCCATTTCTGAGAAAGTGTGTGCCATTTCTGAAAGTATGAGTGCCATTTCTGAGAAAGTATGTGTTTCATTTCTGAAAGTATGAGTGCCATTTCTGAGAAAGTATGTGTGCCATTTCTGAAAGTATGAGTGCCATTTCTGAGAAAGTATGTGTGCCATTTCTGAAAGTATGAGTGCCATTTCTGAAAGTATGTGTGCCATTTCTGAAAGTATAAGTGCCATTTCTGAGAAAGTATGAGTGCCATTTCTGAAAGTATGATTGCCATTTCTGAGAAAGTATGTGTGCCATTTCTGAAAGTATAAGTGCCATTTCTGAAAGTATGAGTGCCATTTCTGAAATTATGAGTGCCATTTCTGAGAAAGTATGTGTGCCATTTCTGAAAGTATGAGTGCCATTTCTGTGAAAGTATGTGTGCCATTTCTGAAAGTATGAGTGCCATTTCTGAGAAAGTATGTGTGCCATTTCTGAAAGTATAAGTGCCATTTCTGAAATTATGAGTGCCATTTCTGAAAGTATGAGTGCCATTTCTGAAAGTATGAGTGCCATTTCTGAAAGTATGAGTGCCATTTCTGAGAAAGTATGTGTGCCATTTCTGAAAGTATGAGTGCCATTTCTGAGAAAGTGTGTGCCATTTCTGAAAGTATGAGTGCCATTTCTAAAATTATGAGTGCCATTTCTGAAAGTATGAGTGCTATTTCTGAAATTATGAGTGCCATTTCTAAAAGTATAAGTGCCATTTCTGAAATTATGAGTGCCATTTCTGAAAGTATGAGTGCCATTTCTGAGAAAGTATGTGTGTCATTTCTGAAAGTATGAGTGCCATTTCTGAGAAAGTGTGTGCCATTTCTGAAAGTATGAGTGCCATTTCTAAAATTATGAGTGCCATTTCTGAAAGTATGAGTGCCATTTCTGAGAAAGTATGTGTGTCATTTCTGAAAGTATGAGTGCTATTTCTGAAAGTATGAGTGCCATTTCTAAAAGTATAAGTGCCATTTCTGAAATTATGAGTGCCATTTCTGAAAGTATGAGTGCCTTTTCTGAGAAAGTATGTGTGTCATTTCTGAAAGTATGAGTGCCATTTCTGAGAAAGTATGTGTGCCATTTCTGAAAGTATGAGTGCCATTTCTGAAATTATGAGTGCCATTTCTGAAAGTATGAGTGCCATTTCTGAAATTATGAGTGCCATTTCTGAAAGTATAAGTGCCATTTCTGAAATTATGAGTGCCATTTCTGAGAAAGTATGTGTGTCATTTCTGAAAGTATGAGTGCCATTTCTGAGAAAGTATGTGTGTCATTTCTGAAAGTATGAGTGCCATTTCTGAGAAAGTATGTGTGTCATTTCTGAAAGTATGAGTGCCATTTCTGAGAAAGTATGTGTGCCATTTCTGAAAGTATGAGTGCCATTTCTGAGAAAGTATGTGTGCCATTTCTGAAAGTATGAGTGCCATTTCTGAGAAAGTATGTGTGCCATTTCTGAAAGTATGAGTGCCATTTCTGAAATTATGAGTGCCATTTCTGAAAGTATGCGTGCCAGTTTGGCAAATAATTAGCCAGTTACTCTATTGCGATCTACAATTTCATCTGCAGTGGATCCAAGCCACCCATGACGCGAACCCCGGTCAATCAAAGACAATGAACGCCATTTCAGTTGACCCTGCTGAAAACAGGCCTAAAAAAGAAGTTCAAACAAACAATCCTGCTCCGGCAGGGCTCACAGCGGGGGTCCCTAACTAAACACCGATTTGGGAAGACAATGAGACCGCAGACTGTTGTTCAAACACCCTTTGGGAGATTTGAGCTGCTGGGATCCTGGTGTCTGTGTGCTCAGCGGAAAATGAGGTTGTTGGCTTTTCTGGCTCGTGTTTGATCACGCGCTTGGAGTTTGATGAGACCACCCAGGGCTGATGATGCAGGATCGAAGGAATGCGTGGACATTTCTGGGCTCGTTTTTGATGCAATCGAATAATGAGATCCTTGACAGGCAATGTGAAGCTCAAATATTTTAGCTAATTACTTTTTCGAGTATCGTAATTTCCGTCCACGATTCATAAATCAGCATTAAATAGTTAAATTTACATCTCTGCAAAAAATCCCAAGAATCCCCCCGAATCCCAAGTCCTGACATTAGAATCCCAAGTCCTGACATTAGAATCCCAAGTCCTGACATTAGAATCCCAAGTCCTGACATTAGAATCCCAAGTCCTGACATTAGAATCCCAAGTCCTGACATTAGAATCCCAAGTCCTGACATTAGAATCCCAAGTCCTGACATTAGAATCCCAAGTCCTGACATTAGAATCCCAAGTCCTGACATTAGAATCCCAAGTCCTGACATTAGAATCCCAAGTCCTGACATTAGAATCCCAAGTCCTGACATTAGAATCCCAAGTCCTGACATTAGAATCCCAAGTCCTGACATTAGAATTGAAGTGATCTTAATTTAAGCATGTTATGCCCAATGTTATTTTTTAGTCTAATGCGAACTTCAGAAGGTTTTTCTATCAGGAAAGTACAGCACATGCATGTGCGCCAGTAAAGATCCTATTGCGTGAAGCGAACACCAATGAAATGCGTTATAGAAATCATATATATACTAGCGTTCAGTGAGAATGAAGCCTCTCTCCAGTTTTTTCCCGGTTCTTGGCTCTCCGCCTCTTTGCCTCCTCAACTGCTCCGCTAGCTTGCCCCAACAATCGGGCCTGAACTCTAATATCCCGATTTAACAGAGATAAATCCGGACAAACGTCAATTCGTGCAACAATATTGATAAGTAGCCTGTGGCTCCATTTTCACTGAATTGCTTAACAAATTTGCGTAATTGCGTGATCAATATCCTATTAGGAATTGCTACTAACATTGATTAGTAATAAACATCTTGTTGAAGGTTAGAGATCGAGAGAAACAAATCGAACCTCCGACTTATTTGATTCAACAGCAACATCAACGATCATAGTCATCGTCAGAGGGGCACACCCCCGCAACACATTATTCAAAAACATTTGAGAATCCCAAGTCCTGACATTAGAATCCCAAGTCACGACATTAGAATTCCAAGTCCCGACATTAGAATTCCAAGTCCCGACATTGGAGCCCCAAGTCTCGACATTAGAATCCCAAGTCCCGACATTAGAATCCCAAGTCACGACATTAGAATTCCAAGTCCCGACATTAGAATTCCAAGTCCCGACATTGGAGCCCCAAGTCTCGACATTAGAATCCCAAGTCCCGACATTGGAATCCCAATTCCCGAGATTAGAATCCCAACTCCCGACATTAGAATCCCAAGTCACGACATTGGAATCCCAAGTCCTGACATTGGAATCCCAGTTTCCGAAATTAGAATCCCAATTTCCGAGATAAGAATCCCAATTCCCGAAATTAGAATCCCAATTTCCGAGATTAGAATCAATTCCCGAAATTAGAATCCCAATTCCCGAAATTAGAATCCCAATTCCCGAAATTAGAATCCCAATTCCCGAAATTAATATCCCAATTCCCGAAATTAGAATCCCAATTCCCGAGATTAGAATCACAAGTCCCGATATTAGAATCACAAGTCCCGACATTGGAATGCCAAGTCCCGACATTGAAATCCCAATTCCCGAGATTAGAATCCCAATTCCCGAAATTAGAATCCCAATTTCCGAGATTAGAATCAATTCCCGAAATTAGAATCCCAATTCCCGAAATTAGAATCCCAATTCCCGAAATTAGAATCCCAATTCCCGAAATTAATATCCCAATTCCCGAAATTAGAATCCCAATTCCCGAGATTAGAATCCCAAGTCCCGACATTAGAGTCTCAAATCCCGACATGAAAATCTCAAATCCCGACATTGGAATTCCAAGTCCCGACATTAGAGTCTCAAGTCCCGACATCGGAATCCAAAATCACAATGAAGAGCTTCAAATTTTTAATTTCACGAAATTTTAGTCTCCCAGAATCCAAGAAATTATGACTTTTAGTGAAGAAACTCAATCAGGCTCATAAATCGATGAAATCAGAAAATGGGAAAAGGATTATAATTAGTCTTCAAGCTGGTTCACCTTTCAGTAGGTTTAATCCTTCAGCAGATCGAAGTGCTGCTACCCAAACATCCGTAAATCATTTCACGGGGTGGCAACTTCTCTGACTGAATAAATTAACGAACACGAGATGAGTGGCTGAGTTGCGAGAAAATTTGAGGGTCCCTGTTTATTTAGACGAAGACAGACAGACAGACAGACAGACAGACAGACAGACAGACAGACAGACAGACAGACAGACAGACAGACAGACAGACAGACAGACAGACAGACAGACAGACAGACAGACAGACAGACAGACAGACAGACAGACAGACAGACAGACAGACAGACAGACAGACAGACAGGGCTTGCCGATCGGCCAGCAGTCAATCCTGTCAAGTTGGCTTCCACTCTCGCCCGGCTCTCGCCATTGGCTGGCTCCGTCAGCCAATCAAAATGGCCCGGCATGCTAATGGAAATTTCTGCCAAAACTCGCCGCCCAGCCGTCGCCGGATTTCAACAGCTCAAACAGTCTCTTTGAATCGCGCAGAGCCGCTCCATCTAATTCTATCCGGACTCAAAGCTGCTTTCCGCAACCCGATGCCAGCCCAAAGTCGGCATTTTCTAAGCGCCGCTGTCGCCAGGTCTCCCAGCCGCTGGTCAGACCGGTCGCTTTGGCCGGTGCACTTTTTGCTTCCGCAGTTTCTGCTTCTGCTGCTGGCTCCGTCGCCGTGCCGTGAGTTGCTGCTGCTGCTGCTGCTGCTGCCCCCAGTCTCCCCCTGTTGCTTTCGCATCACCCTATTGTCCATGGATGAGTGACACGTGTCAGCCTCATCTAAATCAGCCTCATCTAAAGCCCTGCATATTTTTAAAGCTCCTTTGTCCCGGAAAACTGTTTTGCTCATATAGATTTTTTTCTGCTACGGGATGGGAGATTTGGACAGTTGATGAGGCAGATGATGGAGCCGGCTCTGTCACGTGTCTCTCCTGTCTTTCCGCGTGTCCATCTCTGTCTCTTGCCTGGTTTTGTGTCTGTCCGCACTACCTGTGTCCTCAACGTCTGTGCCGATTGCCTGTCTGTGTCTGTTACTGTCTGTGCCTTCACTGTCTGTGCCTTCACTGTCTGTGTCTGTCACTGTCTGTGCCTTCACTGTCTGTGTCTGTCACTGTCTGTGCCTGTCACTGTCTGTGCCTTCACTGTCTGTGTCTGTCACTGTCTGTGTCTGTCACTGTCTGTGCCTTCACTGGCTGTGTCTGTCACTGTCTGTGCCTTCACTGGCTGTGTCTGTCACTGTCTGTGTCTGTCACTGTCTGTGTCTTCACTGGCTGTGTCTTCACTGGCTGTGTCTGTCACTGTCTGTGTCTGTCACTGTCTGTGTCTGTCACTGTCTGTGCCTTCACTGTCTGTGTCTGTCACTGTCTGTGTCTGTCACTGTCTGTGCCTTCACTGGCTGTGTCTGTCACTGTCTGTGCCTTCACTGGCTGTGTCTGTCACTGTCTGTGTCTTCACTGCCTGTGTCTTCACTGTCTATGTCTTCACTGCCTGTGTCTTCACTGTCTGTGTATGTCACTGTCTGTGTCTGTCACTGTCTGTGTCTTCACTGTCTGTGTCTGTCACTGTCTGTGTCTTCACTGTCTGTGTCTTCACTGCCTGTGTCTTCACTGCCTGTGTCTTTACTGTCTGTGTCTTCACTGTCTGTGTCTGTCACTGTCTGTGTCTTCACTGCCTGTGTCTTCACTGTCTGTGTCTTCACTGCCTGTGTCTTCACTGTCTGTGTCTTCACTGTATGTGTCTTCACTGTCTGTGTCTTCACTGTCTGTGTCTTCACTGTCTGTGTCTTCACTGTCTGTGTCTTCACTGTCTGTGTCCTCACTGTCTGTGTCTTCACTGTCTATGTCTTCACTGTCTATGTCTTCACTGTCTGTGTCCTTAGTACTCATCACTTGCATCTAACTATCCAATTCACAAGTGTCTCATCGTTATCCGTAGGCTTCTAAAATAGAGGGTGCATCTCCCCTCCCACGCAAATCTGTCAGGGAAAATATGAATTAGTATAATAAAGTCAAAACTAATAAACTAGCATTCTAGGGTCAACACGGTCTTTTGATCTCATAGTAGAAGTATTGCATTCCAGGAAAAGCAGATGCGAAAGTCTCAGAGCCCTTTGAGGCAGCATTAGGCCAAATATGCTGAAGAGAGGCAAATGAAACCACACCTACTCATAAGGCTGATGATGATGATGTTGCCTGTTTGATTAGAACAGGTGCCTTGCAGCATCCCGCCATCCCCCCACGCCATGCTTAGTCAAGTTTCACGGCCTAATGAGCTGCTGTGTGTTCCCCGGCACGGCTTTGTGGCCACACAGGGCCGCGAGCTTTGCTCCGATAGCTCGATCTTGACATTCGAATTTCATCTGGGGCGTGTGAGTGCGATTTCCTCTCCTGCCTGCTCTCACCTGATCCCTCACTACTGCGCTGTTGCACTGGACTTTTACTCTGCATTTCACTCTCCCTTCTCCTACTCTCTCTCTCCCCACTCCCCCTCTCCCCACTCCCCCTCTCCCCACTCTTCCTCTCCTCACTCCCCCTCTCCCCACTCTTCCTCTCCCCACTCCCCTCTCCTCACTCTCCCTCTCCCCACTTTCCCTCTCCCCACTCCCCCTCTCCTCACTCTCCCTCTCCCCACTTTCCCTCTCCCCACTCCCCTCTCCCCACTCTCTCTCTCCCCACTCCCCCTCTCCCCACTCCCCCTCTCCCCACTCTTCCTCTCCTCACTCCCCTCTCCCCACTCTTCCTCTCCCCACTCCCCCTCTCCTCACTCTCCCTCTCCCCACTTTCCCTCTCCCCACTCCCCCTCTCCTCACTCTCCCTCTCCCCACTTTCCCTCTCCCCACTCCCCCTCTCCCCACTCTTCCTCTCCCCACTCCCCCTCTCCCCACTCCCCCTCTCCCCACTCCCCCTCTCCTCACTCTCCCTCTCCCCACTTTCCCTCTCCCCACTCTCCCTCTCCCCACTCTTCCTCTCCCCACTCCCCTCTCCCCACTCTCCCTCTCCCCACTCTTCCTCTCCCCACTCCCCTCTCCCCACTCTTCCTCTCCCCACTCCCCTCTCCTCACTCTCCCTCTCCCCACTTTCCCTCTCCCCACTCTCCCTCTCCCCAATCTCCTTCTCCCCACTCTCCCTCTCCCCACTCTCCCTCTCCCCACTCTCCCTCTCCCCACTCTCCTTCTCCCCACTCTCCATCTTCCTCCCGCACTCCCATTCCTCATTCTCCCCCTTTTGCCTCCCCTTCTCCTCTCACTCTCTCCCTCACCTACTCTACATTCCTGTAGACTATTATTTTCAATTCACCAACCCACATACTTCCTAATTCCTGTCTCCGGCCCTAATTCGCCTCCTACAACTCCATATCTAACAAACAGTCTGCAGACCCGGCCGGAGGGCAGGGGAACTCTCGGTGCACACAGAGTGCTCGGTCGCAACATTTGCAAAACACAAAAATGAAAACTGATACGGCAGATGCGAGCCAGTCTGCTACAATTTGGACTGTTATAATTTCGTACTCGGATCATGCAAAGCCGGATCATGAAGCAGCTTCTTGAGGCCTTGCAATCAAATTGAAACAAACAGTGAGAGGGTTGGAGAGAAAGTCTGAGACGGTAGCTCCCTTGAGAGAATGAAACTTTGCGACTTTGGCGACCCCTCCGGGGGTGGGGGCGATGACTTACGAGCTGTTTTTTTTCATCGGGACTTTTTGAGTCCAAAACTTATTTCCCCCCAAAATATACGGCAGCCAAGCAGCCATCGGACTCAAGCCGAAGGATGTTGGGGCTTTCTGGTGATGAATTGCGACCGGGCAAAGCGGGGGAAATGACTTCGCTAGGGGGGGAGGGGTTTACCCCCTCAACCAACCAGAAGAATCCCATTTTCCCATATGGAGAGTGGGAATAAGAAGGGAGGAGGATCTTGGTAGCCAAAACGAGTGCGGTAGGACACGATTTATGACCTCCAAAATATTGAGACGGGAGATGAGAGAGAGAGAGAGAGCAAGAGATGGGGCTGTGAGCAGGGCAGCTAAAACTCAATAATCCCATAAATCCCCATGCAGCAAGGGATGCTGGAAGGGAGCTTCATCTTGAGCATAGCATAGCCCTGGCACCTGCTCCATCCCTCCTCTTTTGCCCCAACAAAATCCATTGAAAGACCGGAGATCGCGGCGCTGCTGGTGTCCATGCGGACCATTCATTCACTTGGTTACGTAACGACTTTTCCTCGCCGGGGGTTCCGCATCCGCGAGACGGGCCACCAGAGTCGCAGCCGGGGTCAAGCGCGTCACCTCTTGTTCCAGGAAAATGGCATCAATTCGGGGATCAGCTCCGCCCATTTTCCCATCTCCCCTCTGGCTCCTGGCAGTGAGAACTGAGTGCCATGGTTCAGGCGCTAACCGATTGAGCAAAGAAAGACGACTGCAGAAGTGATGATGCCCTGACTGCTTTGAGTTTTCAGCATCTTTCTTTGGTGCCAGAGGCTGGCCATGCCATTAGAGTGGCTGTGAAAATTAGAAGTGAAAACAGTCGAGCTGAAATGAGGTTCTTGTTGTCCAGTAATTTGATGTGAAAGAAAACATTTTTGTACCCTGGATGGAGCGCTACGCATCTTCGCTTTAAGAAAACTGTCTTTTCCCTTCTGTAGCTGTGGCTGAGTCTCTCCTGTGTCTCTCCTGTGTCTCTCCTGTGTCTCTCCTGTGTCTCTCCTGTGTCTCTCCTGTGTCTCTCCTGTGTCTCTCCTGTGTCTCTCCTGTGTCTCTCCTGTGTCTCTCCTGTGTCTCTCCTGTGTCTCTCCTGTGTCTCTCCTGTGTCTCTCCTGTGTCTCTCCTGTGTCTCTCCTGTGTCTCTCCTGTGTCTTTCCTGTGTCTCTCCTGTGTTTATGCTGTGTCTTGCCCGTCTGTATTTTCTGTCTGTGTCTCTCCTGTATGTGTCTCTCCTGTCTGTGTCCCTCCTGTATGTGTCTCTCCTGTCTGTGTCCCTCCTGTCTGTGTCTCTCCTGTCTGTGTCTCTCCTGTCTGTATCTCTCCTGTCTGTGTCTCTCCTGTCTGTGTCTCTCCTGTCTGTGTCTCTCCTGTCTGTGTCCCTCCTGTCTGTGTCTCTCCTGTCTGTGTCTCTCCTGTCTGTATCTCTCCTGTCTGTGTCTTGCCCGTCTGTATCTTCTGTCTGTGTCTCTCCTGTCTGTGTCTCTCCTGTCTGTGTCTCTCCTGTCTGTGTCTCTCCTGTCTGTGTCTCTCCTGTCTGTATCTCTCCTGTCTGTGTCTCTCCTGTCTGTGTCTGTACATTTCGAAACTATCCGACATGTATCGATAAGTGGTGTCAATGCATTCCCAATACCCGAGATGCTTATATCCCAGCAGAATGCCAAGCCAATTGGATATTATTAATATTAGTAATATTTTGGCAGCCACTGAGAATGCCAGCTGTTCACAGAGCGACACTCAGGTGGGTAGCCGCTGGTGCAGAGGTGCGATATTACCTGCCCAGCCACCGCTTTAGATGTGAGCGAATTACCACACGGAAATTGGGCAAAAATCCTCTTTCTCTTCTCGCTGGCGTTGGATAAAAAAGTCGCCAACCCCCTGCCAACGATTCCGAGAGAGTTGGGAGCCCGCTGACTGCCATATTGGGATTCTGTGTGCCAAGCCCCCGCATCATGGGCTGGGATTTGCCCAAGGAAAACAGTTGAGCAGTTGCCATAGCGGGAGTTTTTGTGCCCCAGCCCGGCTGAGCCGTAGAAAAAAGCATTTCTTATATTAATCGGGAGTTGGGAATGATTGACACGATGGCTGCGGGGGAGGGGAGCCTGGATATTCAATAATCCTCTGCACACTGAGCAGTTTGAAAATTGAAAACTGAGTAGCCAAAGCTGATTCTAGATTTTGGAATCCGATTTCGAATGAAATAAGGGGGATTTTTGGATCAGAGATTTGCTGGGGCCTGTCGAAAACTCGACTGCCAGAATTTTGTTATGGTTGCTATGGAAACAGAAAACCTGGAAGGTAGGAGGAGGGAAAGAGAGGACAAATCCAAGTGGACGATGGGAAATCTTTACTAGGAATCCCATTTATAAACTTCGACAGGGAATCCCTATAGGAAACCTGGACGGGGAATCCCAATCGGAAACCTTGATGGAGAATCCCAGATAGTAACTTCGACGGGGAATCCCAATCGGAAACCTTTAGGGTGAATCCCAATCGAAAACCTGGAGGGGGAATCCCAATCGGAAACCTAGATGGGGAATCCCAATCGGAAACCTAGATGGGGAATCCCAATCGGAAACCTGGAGAGGGAATCCCAATCGGAAACCTGGAGGGGGAATCCCAATCAGAAACCTGGAGGGGGAATCCCAATCAGAAACCTAGATGGGGAATCCCAATCGGAAACCTAGATGGGGAATCCCAATCGGAAACCTGGAGAGGGAATCCCAATCGGAAACCTGGAGGGGGAATCCCAATCGGAAACCTGGAGGGGAATCCCAATCGGAAACCTGGAGGGGGAATCCCAATCGGAAACCTAGATGGGGAATCCCAATCGGAAACCTGGAGAGGGAATCCCAATCGGAAACCTGGAGGGGGAATCCCAATCGGAAGTAAAATCCGGGATAAGAATCCTAATAGAAAGTCTACAGGGGTTTAGAGATATAGATTAGGGTTAGGATTAGGGTAGGGAAGCTTAGATTTTAGTCCTTACTCCAAGTTGACCTGGGATTGTCTCGCTGCCTCAGTCCGGGTGCCATCAGCTACCGCCCAGCCTCAGCATTGACAGCAAGGCTCCAGGAAACTGAGGGCCAACCGGGGGCAGCAGCTCCGTCCCCGGCAATCCTCGCCGGAAACTGCAACAAAGAATTGCGATGATGACTGAGGCCACTGCGTCGATTCCCGTCTTCAGCTGCCCCTAGGAGAGAGTTTTTGGCTCAATCAAGCCTGCCGACCTGGCGGACAGGCCCAGCTTCGCAGCCGCTCCATCAAGTCTTTGAGAAAAAATCTTGGGGGGGATGTGACTGGGGCTTTGCAGACTGGAAGCAAATCTAAATAAAGAATTGTCGGCGACAGGCAAAATTTACAGCTGCTTTGCCGGGTCACTTGTCCCGCCTGAGCTGCTCCCGACTCCAGAGATCCCCGGGCTTGCTTTTGCAACTTTCTTTTTCCCCCCAGTTATTCCCGCTTCCCAGGCTGAATAATTGACCTGAGCATCCGAAATCCGTCCGGGCCAATTGAAAAGACGGCAACAGCGCTGGAAGCGGCCGGTTCTGGCGGCATGCCAGACAGCACAAAGTAATTGCGAATTTCCCTCATCATGCCGTGCTCAGCTTCGGGCCAAGGCTTGCTCATTTATTGGGGTTGAGGATCAGGTTTCTATTCAAGCCTCTCCGCAGAGCTGATTAGCCGCTTCAATTTCTGGGATGATCTTGCTTGGAGACCGGGGCTCAACTTGTTTATATCTGTCTGTCTGTCTGTCTGTCTGTCTGTCTGTCTGTCTGTCTGTCTGTCTGTCTGTCTGTCTGTCTGTCTGTCTTAGTGTCTGTCTGTCTTAGTGTCTGTCTGTCTGTCTGTCTGTCTGTCTGTCTGTCTGTCTGTCTGTCTGTCTGTCTGTCTGTCTGTCTGTCTGTCTGTCTGTCTGTCTGTCTGTCTGTCTGTCTGTCTGTCCGTCTATCTATCTATCCCATAGACACACCATAGACACACATCCCAACTCCCTCATCACTTCAGAGCCCATCAGCCCGCCCTGCTCGCCACTGCCGTGCGCCGACAGCAGTCTGCAGGCCGATTTTGCCCGGGAAGTCGGCGACTCCGTCATCATGCGCTGCCGGTTTGCGGGACTCAGCCAGAGAAGTGTGAGTCATCTGCGCTTCGATTCTGATTAGGCCCTTTAGATACGAATAGTGCCCCTTACAATCGCTAACGGAAGCCCCATTGGCATGGCTCGTACTTTCGTGCTTTCCGCTTCGGTTGAAGCTTTATCGATCAACTGCTTATTAAAGTGATGTTAATAGCCTTCGCTTCTATTAATATACTCTCAGCCATCTTAGCCCAGCTATCACAGCCGGTCTCATATTTCTGTCTGTTCACACCTGACTGGTTAATGCTCGGTTTGATTAGAGTGAGCTGTGCTCAGCAAAATGGCTGCGGACCGACGAGGGCCTATCGATCTGGGCAAGGGGTAGGGGAGACCGGAATGGTAATAAAAATTGAACAAAGCATAGGGGTCCTCTGGCCGCTCTGAGACCACTCACCCAGCTCAGGAAGTTTTGAGTCTCCACGAGTAAAGACCGCTCTCCATGACATCTTCATGGAAAAATTCTTCAGAAAGAATGAGAATGAGAATGAGATTGAGAGTGAGAATGAGCATGAGAATGAGAACGAGAATGAGAATGAGAGTGAGAATGAAAGTGAGAATGAGCATGAGAATGAGAATGGGGATGAGAATGAGAATGAGAATGAGCATGAGAATGAGGATGAGAATGCGAGTGAGAGTGAGAATGAGAGTGAGAATGAGGATGAGAATGAGAATGAGAATGAGAATGAGAATGAGGATGAGGATGAGAATGCGAGTGAGAGTGAGAATGAGAATGAGAATGAGGATGAGAATGAGAATGAGAATGAGAATGAGAATGAGAATGAGAATGAGAATGAGAATGAGAGTGAGAGTGAGAAGGAGAATGAGAATGAGAATGAGAATGACATTCACCGGCTATGAAGGAAGTCACCAGCATCAGAAAAGTTGCCACAAGGAGCAGAGGACGCAACAATCACTTGAGCCGCGCAGGCCTCATTGTGCAAGATTCAAAAGCTTATTACATAACCGCCTCAGATTTGTGGTCACGCACTGGATTTAGTAGCCCCACCAGATATCGTGCCAAAAGACTATGAAAAGCAATTTTTGCAATGCAAGAAAGTAAAAGCAATAGAGAAGAATGAAAAGGAAGTGATCTCTCCATCCCCGATCCCGTGGAGAGAGGAATCTATATTGCATTCCCCCTGCCGCTAAGCTGCTCCCGGAACACCTGCTCAGCTTTTGGCCAGTGCGTCGTTAATTAATTGTAGCGAGTAGCGCTGACCCACTATTCGCATTGCTTGCGTGATAGATAAACGCTTTCAGGGGTGAAGGGCATTTACGAGCATGACCTGCTATACTTGTGCGTGCATATGCCCCTGTGACCTCTTGTGACTCGGTAACTTCGCTGGAAAATCCTGAGGCAACTTAGATATCGGTTATACACCTTATGCTACAGATCTAGATACCTCTGATAGATCTAGATACCTCTGGGAGATCTAGATACCTTTGGGAGATCTAGATTCCTCTGATAGATCGAGATACCTCTGATAGATCTAGTTACTTCTGAGAGATCTAGATACCTCTGATAGATTTAGATACCTCTGATAGATCTAGATACCTCTGATAGATCTAGATACCTCTGATAGATCTAGATACCTCTGAGAGATCTAGTTACCTTTGATAGATCTAGTTACCTCTGATAGATCTAGATACCTCTGAGAGATCTAGTTACCTCTGAGAGATCTAGTTACCTCTGAGAGATCTAGTTACCTCTGAGAGATCTAGTTACCTCTGAGAGATCTAGTTACCTCTGAGAGATCTAGTTACCTCTGAGAGATCTAGTTACCTCTGAGAGATCTAGTTACCTCTGAGAGATCTAGTTACCTCTGAGAGATCTAGTTACCTCTGAGAGATCTAGTTACCTCTGAGAGATCTAGTTACCTCTGTGAGATCGAGATACCTTTGTTAGATCTCTAAGCCGGTTCTACTTATTGATCAAGTTCGCATTTAGATTCAGTAGGGTATAGAAGAAAGTTCAGTCAATGATAGCAGTTGAACTTTCCGCTTTGAAAGGCGATATTTAACAAGATTACTCTTGACAATTCATCTAATCTCCAAGTGTAGAAAGGAAAATAAGGAAATAGGAAAGCCATTTTGCCTTAGTATTTTCAAAGACTGTTACATGAGAACACTTTAATTGAAACCAAGGAAGGGCCGGTAGCTTGAGCCACGAAAATTTGCGTAGGTGTTGCCACAGCACAATGATGGTCTTCTGAATGCGATGTGTTCTTTGTAATGAAGTTCACTGGCTTAGCTACAAATGGACTTTTACCTGTGATGTTTTATGCAGCAATATGCTTTACTGCTCCCAAATTATAGCCATAATCATTTTTTGCTAGATCTCATTATTATCCCCATTCCCATTCTCATTCTCATCCTCATTCTCACTTTGATTCTCATTCACACTCTCATTCTCACTCTCATTCTCATTCTCATTCTCAATCTCATTCTCATTCTCTATCTCATTCTCACTCTCATTCTCATTCTCACTCTCAATCTCATTCTCATTCTCAATCTCATTCTCATTCTCACTCTCATTCTCACTCTCATTCTCATTCTCACTCTCAATCTCATTCACACTCTCATTCTCACTCTCATTCTCACTCTCATTCTCATTCTCATTCTCATTCTCATTCTCACTCTCATTTTCATTCTCATTGTCACTCTCACTCTCATTCTCATTCTCATTCTCATTCTCTTTTCCTGTCATTCTAATTCTCACTCTCATTCTCATTCTCATTCTCATTCTCATTCTCACTCTCATTCTCATTCTCATTCTCATTCTCATTCTCATTGTCACTCTCATTCTCCTTCTCATTCTCATTGTCACTCTCATTCTCATTCTCATTCTCATTCTCATTCTCATTCTCATTCTCATTCTCATTCTCATTCTCATTCTCATTCTCACTCTCGTTCTCAATATCATTCTCATTCTCACTCTCATTCTCATTCTCATTCTCATTCTCATTCTCATTCTCATTCTCATTCTCATTCTCATTCTCATTCTCATTCTCAATCTCATTCTCATTCTCACTTTCATTCTCATTCTCATTTTCACTCTCATTCTCATTCTCATTCTCATTCTCACTCTCATTTTCATTCTCATTTTCATTCTCATTTTCATTCTCATTCTCATTTTCACTGTTATTCTCACTCTCATTCTCATTCTCATTCTCATTCTCATTCTCATTCTCACTCTCATTTTCATTCTCACTCTCATTTTCATTTTCATTCTCACTCTCATTCTCACTCTCATTCTCACTCTCATTCTCATTCTCATTCTCAATCTCATTCTCATTCTCTATCTCATTCTCACTCTCATTCTCATTCTCACTCTCAATCTCATTCTCATTCTCAATCTCATTCTCATTCTCACTCTCATTCTCACTCTCATTCTCATTCTCACTCTCAATCTCATTCACACTCTCATTCTCACTCTCATTCTCACTCTCATTCTCATTCTCATTCTCATTCTCATTCTCACTCTCATTTTCATTCTCATTGTCACTCTCACTCTCATTCTCATTCTCATTCTCATTCTCTTTTCCTGTCATTCTAATTCTCACTCTCATTCTCATTCTCATTCTCATTCTCATTCTCACTCTCATTCTCATTCTCATTCTCATTCTCATTCTCATTGTCACTCTCATTCTCCTTCTCATTCTCATTGTCACTCTCATTCTCATTCTCATTCTCATTCTCATTCTCATTCTCATTCTCATTCTCATTCTCATTCTCATTCTCATTCTCACTCTCGTTCTCAATATCATTCTCATTCTCACTCTCATTCTCATTCTCATTCTCATTCTCATTCTCATTCTCATTCTCATTCTCACTCTCATTCTCATTCTTATGCTTTTTGCCATAGTAAGGCGCAAATTTTCCTTCTTGACAGTCAACTAGGAGCTGTGATCAAGAGTACATTCTTAACATAATAAATTGACCAACATTACAGGTTAGTTGCAGGTCTGCAGTACCCTTTGAAGCGCTCTAGCTCGTAAAGTCCATCCTGGTAGATGCAGAGATGACATGCAAACTAGATCTAGATAACTAAGAAGTGCTTATCATTGAATTAACCGCATCAACAAGCGGCAAAAACACTTTGCTCCGATCCTCAGCCAAAACATCCCAAGCTTGCGCCAACAGTAGCTAGTCTTGGTCAAAACCAAACATCAACAATGTCAAACTTGTTGTACTTCTCTAAGCCAATCGCGCCAAATTGAGTTGCAAATTCGAGAGAGATTCATATAGGTGAATTTGGCTGGATTAGTACACCAGATCTCTAGATTTGGAACACTTTGATGTCGGCCCTGGCTCGCTTGGCTACTCCGTTAGATACGTGCTGTCTGTTAATCTCAAACACGATTTCTTCAAAGCTCCCATCTTCTGTGGAAGGAACTGTGCCAGATGGCAACTGGCAAATGTCTGTCTCAATGCTTCGTAAAAAGGATTGATTCGACAGATGGAGAGGAGACTGCGAGGTTGTTATCGTTATTATGAGACTGTCTCCGGGCGCTACGGAGTTTTAAAGGTAGAATTTGGATAGGGAAACGAGGAAGAGCGGTCCTAGTTCACTCAGCCATGGAGCTGTAGATCTAAAAATTGGATTGAGTAAAGGGCATTGTTCTCCTCTTAGCCATGAAGCTCTAAATCTACAATCTGGATTGGGTAAATGGCACTATTCTCCTCTTAGCCATGGAGCTCTAGATTTACAATCTGGATTGGGCATATGGCACTATTCTCCTCTTAGCCATGGAGCTCTAGATCTACAATCTGGATTGGGTAAATGGCACTTTTATCCTCTTAGCCATGGAGCTCTAGATTTACAATCTGGATTGGGCATATGGCACTATTCTCCTCTTAGCCATGGAGCTCTAGATTTACAATCTGGATTGGGCATATGGCACTATTCTCCTCTTAGCCATGGAGCACTAGATCTACAATCTGGATTGGGCATATGGCACTATTCTCCTCTTAGCCATGGAGCTCTAGATCTACAATCTGGATTGGGTAAATGGCACTATTCTCCTCTTAGCCATGGAGCACTAGATCTGCAATCTGGATTGGGTATATGGCACTATTATCCTCTTAGCCATGGAGCTCTAGATTTACAATCTGGATTGGATAAATGGCACTATTCTCCTCTTAATCATGGAGCTCTAGATCTACAATCCGGATAGAAAAGATCTAGGTTTTAGAGCCTGTTCATAAGCCATGAAGTTGATTTGTATTCTCAAAGCTATTCGACTGTTTCAAAAGAAGCTCAACTGAGCCTGGCAAGCAAGCTTAATGAAGTTGGACACTTGCCGGCTTTGCCTGTCTGTTAAAAGCAAAGCAGCGGGTTTAGAGCTCAGAGCTCCGTGACCTCGAAGCCCCCCAGACACCTCCCTTGGCACGTTGCGTAATCGCTCTCGCTATTCCTGACAACGTTTACCTACAATTTTCATTTGCAAGCATTGAGAGGCCGAGAGGAGTTAATTTCAAAAGAAGAACTGCCATGCAGAGAGAATGTTTGAGTGGGAAAGTGAAGCACACATGTTGACGTGGTGGGTTTTGGCGGGCAGCAGAATCGGGTATAACCAAACCGCTAAGCCCCAGGCGCTCCTGTTCCCTGACAGTCTGTCATTCAGTTTTTATGACACTGAGAATCCGGCAGCTCAGCCTTGTCTAACCGCTCCGGTTAACACTAAAGTCTGTACGCGTTTTTCCTCTCTATTTTTTGCGCTCAGAGTCTCCGGCAGGTTTTAATGTATAGAACAGTCGGGTTTTTATAAGTTTCTATGTAGGGAATTTTCAGCAACAAAACCTTTCTTTCCTGTCATTCAGTTCCATATATACATGTAGTGTTAGAATTTGTAGTATTTTGCCGAAAAAACTAAATGTTTTTGTCAAAGAGAAAGTGCCATGAATGTATCTGACTGCCGTGCCAAAGCACCAAGGAGTGAGGGAGTGAGGTGGTGAGGTAGTGAGAGAGTGAGGGAGTGAGGTGGTGAGGTAGTGAGAGAGTGAGGGAGTGAGGGAGTGAGGGAGTGAGGGAGTGAGGGAGTGAGGGCGTGAGGGAGTGAGGGAGTGAGGGAGTGAGGGAGTGAGGGAGTGAGGGCGTGAGGGAGTGAGGGAGTGAGGGAGTGAGGGAGTGAGGGCGTGAGGGAGTGAGGGAGTGAGGGAGTGAGGGAGTGAGGGCGTGAGGGAGTGAGGGAGTGAGGGAGTGAGGGAGTGAGGGAGTGAGGGAGTGAGGGAGTGAGGGAGTGAGGGAGTGAGGGAGTGAGGGAGTGAGGGAGTGAGGGAGTGAGGGAGTGAGGGAGTGAGGGAGTGAGGGAGTGAGGGAGTGAGGGAGTGAGGGAGTGAGGGAGTGAGGGAGTGAGGGAGTGAGGGAGTGAGGGAGTGAGGTGATGAGGTAGTGAGAGAGTGAGGGAGTGAGGGAGTGAGGGAGTGAGGGAGTAAGGGAGTGAGGGAGTGAGGGAGTGAGGGAGTGAGGGAGTGAGGGAGTGAGGGAGTGAGGTGATGAGGTAGTGAGAGAGTGAGGGAGTGAGGTGATGAGGTAGTGAGAGAGTGAGGGAGTGAGGGAGTGAGGGAGTGAGGGAGTGAGGGAGTGAGGGAGTGAGGGAGTGAGGGAGTGAGGGAGTGAGGGAGTGAGGGAGTGAGGGAGTGAGGGAGTGAGGGAGTGAGGGAGTGAGGGAGTGAGGGAGTGAGGGAGTGAGGGAGTGAGGGAGTGAGGGAGTGAGGGAGTGAGGGAGTGAGGTGATGAGGTAGTGAGAGAGTGAGGGAGTGAGGGAGTGAGGGAGTGAGGGCGTGAGGGAGTGAGGGAGTGAGGGAGTGAGGGAGTGAGGGAGTGAGGGCGTGAGGGAGTGAGGGAGTGAGGGAGTGAGGGAGTGAGGGCGTGAGGGAGTGAGGGAGTGAGGGAGTGAGGGAGTGAGGGAGTGAGGGAGTGAGGGAGTGAGGGAGTGAGGGAGTGAGGGAGTGAGGGAGTGAGGGAGTGAGGGAGTGAGGGAGTGAGGGAGTGAGGGAGTGAGGGAGTGAGGGAGTGAGGGAGTGAGGGAGTGAGGGAGTGAGGGAGTGAGGGAGTGAGGGAGTGAAGGAGTGAGGGAGTGAGGGAGTGAGGGAGTGAGGGAGTGAGGGAGTGAGGGAGTGAGGGAGTGAGGGAGTGAGGTGATGAGGTAGTGAGAGAGTGAGGGAGTGAGGGAGTGAGGGAGTGAGGGAGTAAGGGAGTGAGGGAGTGAGGGAGTGAGGGAGTGAGGGAGTGAGGGAGTGAGGGAGTGAGGTGATGAGGTAGTGAGAGAGTGAGGGAGTGAGGGAGTGAGGGAGTGAGGGAGTGAGGGAGTGAGGGAGTGAGGGAGTGAGGGAGTGAGGGAGTGAGGGAGTGAGGGAGTGAGGGAGTGAGGGAGTGAGAGAGTGAGGGAGTGAGGGAGTGAGGGAGTGAGGGAGTAAGGGAGTGAGGGAGTGAGGGAGTGAGGGAGTGAGGGAGTGAGGGAGTGAGGGAGTGAGGTGATGAGGTAGTGAGAGAGTGAGGGAGTGAGGGAGTGAGGGAGTGAGGGAGTGAGGGAGTGAGGGAGTGAGGGAGTGAGGGAGTGAGGGAGTGAGGGAGTGAGGGAGTGAGGGAGTGAGGGAGTGAGGGAGTGAGGGAGTGAGGGAGTGAGGGAGTGAGGGAGTGAGGGAGTGAGGGAGTGAGGGAGTGAGGGAGTGAGGGAGTGAGGGAGTGAGGGAGTGAGGCAGTGAGGGCGTGAGGGAGTGAGGGAGTGAGGGCGTGAGGGAGTGAGGGAGTGAGACAGTGAGGAAGAGTTTAAACAAAATGAGTTATTACAATAGACCATAAAAGTGCATGCAAAGGCATTATGATGGACTGCAATTGTAAACTCCTGTGCTAAGTGAAAGCTGTACAGGATGCTCAGTTCGCTATCAACTTTCAGAGCAAAATTCGAATTTTCAAACGCCCATGGGATTCGGTTGCCAAAGTCTCAGTCTCAGTTCTGTCACCCCCCCCCCTGTCCTAGAAGCCCGACAGAACGCACTCACATAATTAATTGTGCGTTTTGCTTCTCCCAGGAGACTCTGATTGAAGCAGGCTGCTGGCTTTCTCAGCTGCTCAGGGGGCTCGCCAGTCACCCGATGAGGCCCGGCTTGTCAACCGAAGGTCCATGGGGAATTGTCCGAGTTTCTCAGCCCTTCGATGCCGAGGGTACTAGCTGACTTTCTGACCTCGGTCCACCGCTGATTGGGGAGCTGGGCAGACTGGTAGAGTCCTGCAATCTTTTTACTTCATCATAAGTCTTCTTCTTCATCCGCTTGTTGCCGCCTTGATTTTCTGCTGTGTCCCTTGATTTGCATTTTTATTCTCGCCCTTGCGCAGGCCTGCTAGCCTGGATTTGCACGGGTCCACTACTTGCTAAACTGAGGGGCGACGTGTGGGAGCTTCTGAGGCACTAACTTGGTTAACTTGCGTGTGAGGCTGGGGCTGTCAGGGGGGTAGGAATGAGAATGAGAGTGAGAATGAGAATGAGAATGAGAATGAGAATGAGAATGAGAATGAGAATGAGAATGAGAATGAGAATGAGAATGAGAATGAGAATGAGAATGAGAATGAGAATGAGAATGAGAATGAGAATGAGAATGAGAGTGAGAATGAAAATGAGAATGAGAATGAGAATGAGAATGAGAATGAAAATGAGAGTGAGAATGAGAGTGAGAATGAGAATGAAAATGAGAGTGAGAATGAAAATGAGAGTGAGAATGAGAATGAGAATGAGAATGAGAATGAGAATGAAAATGAGAATGAAAATGAGAATGAGAATGAGAATGAGAATGAGAATGAGAATGAGAATGAGAATGAGAATGAGAATGAGAATGAGAATGAGAATGAGATTGAGAGTGAGAATGAGAATGAGAATGAGAATGAAAATGAGAATGAAAATGAGAATGAAAATGAGAGTGAGAATGAGAATGAGAATGAGAATGAGAGTGAAAATGAGAATGAGAATGAAAGTGAGAATGAGAATGAGATTGAGAATGAGAATGAGAATGAGAATGAGAATGAGAATGAGAATGAGAATGAGAATGAAAATGAGAATGAGAATGAGAATGAGAATGAGAATGAGAATGAGAATGAGAATGAGAATGAGAATGAGAATGAGAATGAGAATGAGAATGAGAATGAGAATGAGATTGAGAATGAGAATGAGAATGAGAATGAGAATGAGAATGAGAATGAGAATGAGAATGAGATTGAGAGTGAGAATGAGAATGAGAATGAGAATGAGAGTGAGAATGAGAATGAGAATGAGAATGAGAGTGAGAATGAGAATGAGAATGAGAGTGAGAATGAGGATGAGAATAACAGTGAAAATGAGAATGAGAATGACAATGAGAGTGAGAATGAGAATGAGAATGAGAGTGAGAATGAGAATGAGAATGTGAATGAAAATTAGAATGAGAATAAGAATGAGAATGAGAATGAGAGTGAGAATGAGAATGAGAATGAGAGTGAGAATGAGAATGAGAATGAGAATGAGAATAACAGTAAGAATGAGAATGAGAATGCGAATGAGGATGAGAATAACCGCCAGAATGAGAATGAGAACGAGAATGATAATGATAATGAATGAGAATGATAATGAGAGTGAGGATGAGAATGAGAATGAGAATGAGAATAAGAATGAGAATGAGAATGAGAATGAGAATGAGAATGAGAATGAGAATGAGAATGAGAATGAGAATGAGAATGAAAGTGAGAATGAAAATGAGAATGTGAATGAGAATGAGAATGAGAATGAGAATGAGAATGAGAATGAAAGTGAAAATGAAAATGAGAATGAGAATAACAGTGAGAATGAGAACGAGAATGAGAATGAGAAGGAAAGTGAGAATGAAAATGAAAGTGAGAATAAAAATGAGAATGATTATGAGAATGAGAATGAGAATGAGAATGAGAACGAGAATGAGAATGAGAATGAGAATGAGAATGAGAATGAGAATGAGAATGAGAATGAGAAAGAAAGTGAGAATGAGAATGAGAATGAGAATGAGAATGAAAGTGAGAATGAGAATGAGGATGAGAATAAGAATGAGAATGAGAATGAGAATGAGAATGAGAATGAGAATGAGAACGTGCAGTTCAGCGCTATACACAAAGTGACTGCATCGTGCGGTCAGCCATGCCAGCCCCAATTCAGTTTGAAGCACAAGTTTATTTTGCCGGATCGTAAAGCAGAGAAGTCCTAAATATTTTACAGCCCGCGGTTAAGGGCGAAGTCGCCGACCGCTCCTGTGCCGCAGTCTCTTTGGCTGAGCTCAGGGCACGGCTGAAACAGGATGCCGGCCCTGATCAGCGACTGGGTGAATCGCGCAGTGGGAGGGCCACAAGCGGAATATCTTATTAGGCATTATTGAGCAGGGGGGGGGGGCAGTTGAGTCCTGAGCCGCCCCCCCCCCCACCAATGCGGCATATCAAATATTTTGCATCAACTTGCTGCGGAGCGAAGCTGCCGGCTATGCAAAATGTGCACATTTTATGGCCCTGGCTGGAGACTTCCCTGCCGCCGCGGTGGTAAATTTATGGCCAACTGTGACAAACTGGCACTGGCTAAGGCTGGCCCTATCTATCTATCTATCTATCTATCTATCTATCTATCTATCTATCTATCTATCTATCTATCTATCTATCTATCTATCTATCTATCTATCTATCTATCTATCTATCTATCTATCTATCTATCTATCTATCTATCTATCTATCTATCTATCTATCTATCTATCTATCTATCTATCTATCTATCTATCTATCTATCTATCTATCTATCTATCTATCTATCTATCTATCTATCTATCTATCTATCTATCTATCTATCTATCTATCTATCTATCTATCTATCTATCTATCTATCTATCTATCTATCTATCTATCTATCTATTTATCTATCTATCTATCTATCTATCTATCTATCTATCTATCTATCTATCTATCTATCTATCTATCTTTCTATCTATTTATCTATCATGCTTAGACAAACCCTATTTCTACCTCATTGCACGTGGCTGGGGTGATGCCAAATGCTGTTCTTAGGTTCATGAGTTCTAAATGTAGTGTTTACTCTTATTACTGTGCTCAGTAACCCCTTCATTTTAGTCAAGAGTCCTTGTGGGACTTAAAGGGCCTTTACTTAATATCCTTGATCTAGTCTGAAGCAAATAGCTTTTATTTCTATGGAATTTGAAATGGAGTAAGAGTATAATTTCCTTTAAAATATAGACTGAGCGAGTGCGTCTGCACTTAAATACTTTTGTCTGCATATTTTCATAACCATAGCTGCATTTTCACTATTAATCCGTCGTTGTGTCTAACGATGAAGATGAAGCTGACTCGTAGACTCGAATTATTACAGATTTAATCTTTCCATTGCAGGTGGACTCACTCCAGTGGTTCGGGCCTCGATCCCCGAGCATTCCCCTGACCATGGGGTCCACAAAGTTCAGCCAGGATGCCCGTTTGCACCTGGGTCGATCCACCGTTGGGATTTACCAAGAATGGAGCCTCACGATTGACTTCCTAGAGCTGGCCGACTCAGGAGAGTACAGATGCGGCTTCAATGTGGATTCGCTGCAGTTCATCAACAGGCTGAATGTGACCGGTGAGATTGCAGTTTCTGGAAACTCCCAATTTGAGTAGGAAAATCCCAATCAATTAAATAGGGGAATCCTAACAATGTGAGCAGGAACATTTCACAAGTTTGAGTAAGGGAATCCCAATTGTTTAGATAGGGGAGTTCCAATCATTAAAAAGGGAAATTTATTTTTTAGGATTCCCACCTTAAGGGCCAAGGGAATTCCCAGCTAAGAAACCAAGGGAATTCCCAGCTAAGAAACCAAGGGAAATCCCAGCTAAGAAACCAAGGGAAATCCCAGCTTAGAAACCAAGGGAAATCCCAGCTAAGAAACCAAGGGAAATCCCAGCTAAGAAACCAAGGGCAATCCCAGATAAAAAACCAAGGGAATTCCAAGCTAAGAAACCAAGGGAATTCCAAGCTAAAAAACCAAAGGAAATCCCAGATATGAAACCAAGTGAAATCCCAGCTAAGAAACGAGTGGAAATCCCAATGGAAATCTCAGATAAGAAACCAAGGGAAATCCCAGCTAAGAAACCAAGGGAAATACCAAATAAGAAACTGAGGGAAATCCCAGCTGAGAAAACAAAGGAAATCCCAGCTAAAAACCAAAGGAAATCTCAGCTAAGAAACCGAGGGAAATCCCAGCTGAGAAAACAATGGAAATCCTAGCTAAAAAACCAAGGGAAATCCCAGCTAAGAAACCAAGGGAATTCCCAGCTATAGGGCTCTGGGAAATTCCAACTCGAGCTGTAATGAAGACCTAAGTCTCTGAAACCCTAAGGACACAATAATTTGACTAAATTTGAGTTGCTTGCAGAACCCGTGTTAATTACCTTTAATTATTACAAGACTCTACTTACTGGGCAATTATTTTTGCATTTTCTCCTTTCCAGAGCCAAGATTAAAGATTATCTACTCAGGATCCCCGGGTGAGTGTAAGAATCATTCTCTTTATAATAGACTTCTTTGATAAAAAATTCATCTTTCGATCAGGTTGTCAAGGAGTCAAGAACATCAAGACTTTCTGAGTTCTCTAATAATTACATTGAACAAGACACGCGTTTGGATCTAATGGCTCAAAAATGATTATTATAATTAAAGTGCAGTAGTCGGCACACTCACTAAACTTCATCCTTCTTATGCAATGTCTTGGCTTTAAAGTTACCAAGTTAAAGAGAGTATTATTGAAATTATTCTACCAATTATTCAGCTCTTAGGGATTTAGGGAATGAGACTCAAATCTGCGTAGTCAGAAATATGGGGGTAGATGTTATTTTCGTCCATGTCAGGCGGGTGAATTCCAGTCCAGGTGTCTATATCGCCCCTGACTGTACTCTTGAGGGTATTCCAGTAGAGGTGTTTATAAAATTCCTGACTAGAGGATTCCAGTCCAGATGTTTAGAAGGTCTTTGACTAGACTCTCTAGAAAGATTCCAGTCCAGATGTTTAGAAGGTCTTTGACTAGACTCTCTAGAAAGATTCCAGTCCAGATGTTTAGAAGGTCTTTGACTAGACTCTCTAGAAAGATTCCAGTCCAGATGTTTGGAAGGTCTTTGACTAGACTCTCTAGAAAGATTCCAGTCCAGATGTTTGGAAGGTCCCTGACTGGACTCTCTCGGAGGATTCCAGTCCAGATGTCTATAACGTCCCTGACTGGACTCTCTCGAGGGGATTCCAGTCCAGATGTTCTAAAGGTCCCTCTAGAAAGTTTCCAGTCCAGATGTTTAGAAGGTCCCTGACTGGACTCTCTGGGGGATCCCTGGCCGGGTTGACAACACAGACGGAAGAGGCGCTCAGTAAAGCCAGATAAAGTCATTAGTTCGATGAGGTGTGAAAGCCAGTTGCTACGGGGGGAGAAAGGGGATATTGACTCAGCACAGGAGCTGAGCACTGGGACTCGCAAGTGGCTTTTCGACACCTCAAATCAAATGAACGGATACACCAACTAACCAGAGCAGCCCCTCTAATCATCTGGCCAGGTCACCTGGCCTGTACTTTTATAATGTGACTAACGGAATCGGGTGCATTCGGGGGCTTTGAGAACCCGTTTACAAGGTCGAGGCCAAGCCTTAGCTTAGTGAGAGAGAAGTGGTTGGGGAAAAAACTGATCGAACTCAAGACTGCAGGAGTGAATGAATTGACAAGAGGCGGGCAATGGGGAGCATTTATTTTGATTGATGAGAGGCCGACAAAATAAGGATGAGAATCCGGTGAGTGCGGAACATCTTACTAAATGTAGGGAAGAATATTTCTTATTTAAACGAAGGAGGAATTCCATGGGGATTGCAGAGGCGGCACTCGGCTTCCCCGACCCCCAAAGTGCTCGACTTTGCCCAAAAATAATTTTCATCGCCTCAGCAATGTACTTTAGCCATGCTGAAAGTTGAGAATAGTTAAGCAACAATGCATGAAGTGGCTATTATTCAGATTAAATCCTCTTTAACTATTTAGCCAGCTTGTAACTGGGAAAAAGAGAATTATTCGAGAAATCCACAAGTCCTACAGTTATAAATCATTGATTAGACTGACGGCTTAATGCAGCAAGATCGTGACAGGTGGATCAACACATTTTTGGGAGAGTTCTCTCTCAAGCCAGCTGCTCTCGCGCTCTTGCTCCTTCCCTCTCTCTCCCTCTCACTCTCCCTCTCTCTCTCTCTCTCTCTCTCTCTCTCTCTCTCTCTCTCTCTCTCTCTCTCTCTCTCTCTCTCTCTCCCTCTCCCTCTCTCCCTCACCTCCCTCTCTCCCTCTCACTCTCTCTCTCCCTCTCCCTCTCTCCCTCACCTCCCTCTCTCCCTCTCACTCTCTCTCTCCCTCTCTCTCTCTCTCTCTCTCCCTCTCCCTCTCTCCCTCTCACTCTCTCTCTCCCTCTCCCTCTCTCCCTCACCTCCCTCTCTCCCTCTCACTCTCTCTCTCCCTCTCTCTCTCTCTCTCTCTCCCTCTCCCTCTCTCCCTCACCTCCCTCTCTTCCTCTCACTCTCTCTCTCTCTCTCTCTCTCTCTCTCTCTCTCTCTCTCTCTCTCTCTCCCTCTCCCTCTCTCCCTCACCTCCCTCTCTCCCTCTCACTCTCTCTCTCCCTCTCTCTCTCTCCCTCTCTCTCTCTCTCTCTCTCTCTCTCCCTCTCCCTCTCTCCCTCACCTCCCTCTCTCCCTCTCACTCTCTCTCTCTCCCTCTCTCTCTCTCTCTCTCTCTCTCTCCCTCTCTCTCTCTCCCTCTCTCTCTCTCTCTCTCACTCTCTCTCTCTCTCTCTCTATCACCCTCCCGCTCTATTTCTCCCTCTCCCGCTGTCACTCTCCCTCTCCCTCTCACCCTCCCTCCCTCCCTATCTCTCCCTCACTTTCTCTCTTTCCCTCCAACTTTCTCTCTCTCTATCTCCCTCTTCCCCTCTTCATCTCTCTACTCATCTCTCTCTCTCTCTCTCTCTCCTTCTCTTCTTTCTCTTACAATGGATTTATCCCTCCCTTATCTCTGTCTCCCTCTCCCCAACCCCCTATTTTATTTTGTCTTCAAAGCTTGACTTCAATTTTTAATTCGCCAGTTCTTCAGCCATAAAAATAATTTCCCTGGAAAATTAATACACGGCACGTTCTGCTCGGCCCCGTCATTATCTAAATAAATTCTGTTCAAAGCTTCGCAGCCAAGACCCACCTCATCACAGAGCTACTCAGAAACTAATTAAGTTGCCGGGGTGGTGGGGGGAGGATTGTTGACGCACAGCTATTCACCATCATCAGCTCAAATAGGGTTGCAGTTTGAGCCAGCGGAGCCTGGTGAGCAGGACATGAAACAGTGCCGGCCCAATTAACAGTGCACAGCATCTCTGCCAACCTACTTAAGTATTCTTCATTGCTAATATTCATTCACACCATTTTTCTGTACCTGTACCAGCGGATTTCTCCCACAGTCTACAATTAGGGTAGAAAATCTGCTCAATCAGATTCGCATGAAAGTAATAATAATAAAGTTCACATCCTTGATCGATCAGCTGAAGTGAAACTCTGAACTGCAGATTTGTTTGCGTGTCCATGTCTGAGCATACTAATCAACCCGGGGGCTCGGGGTGGAGACCTGCTTAGTAAAGATTGGCAGTTATGGGGTCTCTGTTGCTAAGCGCTTTTGTAACATTGACCTAACAGGGTGTTGCTTTCTGTTAAGAATGCATTCATGTGTAAACCGATTGTAGAGTGCCTTGTATAGTATGGGGAACTCTTATTTTGGTTTACCTCTTTACAAAAGAGTCAATGAAGGAGATTTCAAGGGGACTTATAAACGCTAACCAGGAGTTTTAGGTTATCATTCTCCAATCTGAGGGTGAGACTTTGTGCTTGTGATTCTCAAAAATCTAAAGGTGAGATTTTGAGATTGCCATTCTCAAATCTAAGTGTGATATTTTTAGATTATCATGCTCAAATCTAAGGGTGAGATTTAGAGATCGTCATGCTTGAATCTAAGGGTGAGTTTTGAGATCGTCATGCTTGAATCTAAGGGTGAGATTTTGAGATTGTCATGCTTGAATCTAAGGGTGAGATTTTGAGATCGTCATGCTCGAATCTAAGGGTGAGATTTTGAGATATTCATGCTCAAATCTAAGGGTGAGTTTTGAGATCGTCATGCTCAAATCTAAGGGTGAGATTTTGAGATCGTCATGCTTGAATCTAAGGGTCAGTTTTGAGATCGTCATGCTTGAATCTAAGGGTGAGTTTTGAGATCGTCATGCTTGAATCTAAGGGTGAGATTTTGAGATCGTCATGCTCAAATCTAAGGGTGAGATTTTGAGATCGTAATGCTCAAATCTAAGGGTGAGATTTAAAGCTTCTCAAGTCGAACATCCAGGGGTGAGATTAGCATATCAAGACGGAAATCTATGTACCCAGTTCTCCATCCGTGCCATCTCATCAAAGACCCGCAATTAAAAACTTTTGCAGTGGAAATTTCGGTGCCCAAGCAGCTGCGCTACGGCGCCAGCGCCCAGTTCGCCTGCTGGTCCTACAGAACTGGCGCTCAGGAGATCGACCTGAACTGGAGCCGAGGCTTGCGACAGTCCAAAAGTCTGGAGTTTGTCACCATGCCGGATGGCAGCAGGCGGAACCGAATCACCTGCCGGTTTAAGTTGGACAATGTCACTCTGGACGACGGTGGCAACTACACCTGCGTGAAAACTCTGATGTCCAATAATCAAGTGCTGGGCCTGGCAACGGCTGCGCTTGGAAAAGGTCTGTCTGTCTGTCTGTCTGTCTGTCTGTCTGTCTGTCTGTCTGTCCGTCTGTCTGTCTGTCTGTCTGTCTGTCTGTCTGTCTGTCTGTCTGTCTGTCTGTCCGTCTGTCTGTCTGTCTGTCTGTCTGTCTGTCCGTCTGTCTGTCTGTCTGTCTGTCTGTCTGTCTGTCCGTCTGTCTGTCTGTCTGTCTGTCTGTCTGTCTGTCTGTCTGTCTGTCTGTCTGTCTGTCTGTCTGTCTGTCTGTCTGTCTGTCTGTCTAATTGAAAATCTGTGTTATTCATTTTAGCTTGTGCTGTTCCCACTTTGCAAACAGTAGAGTTTCTGTTTTTTTCAGTTCGCTTGAGCAGTCGAATGCGACAGTTGCTGGGTCCGCTATTATCGGCTAAGACCAGTCCGCCGACTCAGCAACCGGAAACGCCCCTTCCTGAGCAGCCGTACTACTCACCTGGGCAGGAAACTTGGAGGCAACAACAACAGAAACAGCTGTTGCAGCAGCAGCAGAGACTGTCGACGCACTATCGAGGCTCAAAGACTGAAGGCGTTATACTCAACGATGCAGGTATGCAACTACTGAATTAAAAAGTGATCTACGAGCTACCTTGGATTGAAGACTGAATGTTCTGCGCGCTCGATTTCGATTTTAAAGTTCAGGGATCTAAGGATCGATCTAAGGTCAATGTGTACATCTAGGGATGGATCTAAGGCCAACTTGTGCATCTAGGGATCAATCTAAGGCCAATCTGAACAAAGACTCACCTTCAAAAATATTTGACAGGTCCATCCACAACTGGAGATCGTCAGCGACCTTCGTCTGGAAATGAAGTGGACTTCTCCTACAGCGAGACGAACCGCAGACGTGGAAGTTCTGGCAGGTCAACGCAGAGTCACAAGGCCGCAATGAATGCTTGTCTATTTCTGTCAACCGCGCTTCTGTTGATGCCCTATTTTGTTAATATTTGATTGCTTACTCGCATCTTTTTAGGAGATTTTATTATCTTATACTACTACTATGAAAATCAACAGACTACTTACAGTAGGATTAAGGATTAAGAAGGACGTAGCAAAAATTGTGAATTTTTTATTTTAACAATGCCTACTATAGTTTTGTCGCAAATTATGACCTGTGTCTGTGTTAGATTCCTGTGTCTGTGTCTGATTGCTGGTCTGTGTCCGATTGCTGTGTCTGTGTCCGATTGCTGTGTCTGTGTCCGATTGCTGTGTCTGTGTCCGATTGCTGTGTCTGTGTCCGATTGCTGTGTCTGTGTCCGATTGCTGTGTCTGTGTCCGATTGCTGTGTCTGTGTCCGATTGCTGTGTCTGTGTCCGATTGCTGTGTCTGTGTCCGATTGCTGTGTCTGTGTCCGATTGCTGTGTCTGTGTCCGATTGCTGCGTCTGTGTCCGATTGCTGTGTCTGTTTCCAATTGCTGTGTTAGTGTCCGATTCCTGTGTCTGTGTCCGATTGCTGTGTCTGTGTCCGATTGCTGTGTTAGTGTCCGATTCCTGTGTCTGTGTCCGATTGCTGTGTCTGTGTCCGATTGTTGTGTCTGTGTCCGATTGCTGTGTTAGTGTCCGATTGTTGTGTCTGTGTCCGATTGCTGTGTCTGTGTCCGATTGCTGTGTCTGTGTCCGATTGTTGTGTCTGTGTCCGATTGCTGTGTCTGTTTCCAATTGCTGTGTTAGTGTCCGATTCCTGTGTCTGTGTCCGATTGCTGTGTCTGTGTCTGATTCCTGTGTCTGTGTCCGATTGCTGTGTTAGTGTCCGATTGCTGTGTCTGTCCGATTGCTGTGTCTGTCCTATTGCTGTGTCCGAGCCTCATGCTTGTCCTGAACTTTTAGTGTCTTGACTCTTTGATTTAATTGATTTTTACACTGGGTGCCGATTTGAGTAGAATTATCAACTGGATTGACATCTTTATCAATTTGACTGACGACTGATGCTTGATATGCAATATTCTCCCTAGTTTATCTGTTGGCTTCGATATACATGCACAGAACGGTGTCAGAGGCCAGACTTATAGCTTTGCCCCAAAAAGTCGTCCTCATCACTTTGCTACTCTGCTTGACTATACATTCACAAATTTGATCTTGTTTCATTTTAAAAGAAGATATCGATATTTTCCTGCAGTTGTCAATGCAAAAACTACTTGAGCAATAATTCCGCTCAGTGAGGATTTGAACAAAATTTTTGTCTGATTGGTCTTGTTAACGAATTATTGTGTGATTCACACTCATTAGAGCCAATTCCTCAAAAGGTCAGAGGGTGCATTGTCTGGCTGCAAACTATACTATCTAAATATAATATGCTTACTGTTGCTTGTTACATGTAAGTATAAGCATTTACTATTCATGAATTTCGGATTTTAACAACCTGATCTCCGATATTTTGGCATGCTTTTCTATTGAACTCTGGCGAATACAGTTCCTGTCGCAGCTGCGCATTCAACTATCAAAAATTTTTATTCCTATGTACAGATTTGCCCTTCACTTTGCAATTCGATTACGATAATATTTCAATAATAATTTGATGATAAAATCGGTAACTAACAGTCTGTCACCCGTTGAAGTTTGAAGGAAGAAGAATTTGATGAATGGGGGAAAAGAAGGAAGGAAGGAAAGAAGGAAGGAAGGAAGGAAGGAAGGAAGGAAGGAAAGAAGGAAGGAAGGAAGGAAGGAAGGAAGGAAAGAAGGAAGGAAGGAAGGAAGGAAGGAAAGAAGGAAGGAAGGAAGGAAGGAAGGAAAGAAGGAAGGAAGGAAGGAAGGAAGGAAAGAAGGAAGGAAGGAAGGGAGGAAGGAACGAAGGAAGGAAGGAAGGAAGGAAGGAAGGAAGGAAGGAAGGAACGAAGGAAGGAAGGAAGGAACGAAGGAAGGAAAGAAGGAAGGAAGGAAGGAAGGAAGGAAGGAAGGAAGGAACGAAGGAAGGAAGGAAGGAACGAAGGAAGGAAGGAAGGAAGGAAGGAAGGAAGGAAGGAAGCAAGGGAGGAAGGAAGGAAGGAAGGAAGGAAGGAAAGAAGGAAGGAAGGAAGGAAGGAAGGAAGGAAGGAAGGAAGGAACGAAGGAAGGAAGGAAGGAACGAAGGAAGGAAGGGAGGAAGGAAGGAACGAAGGAAGGAAGGAAGGAACGAAGGAAGGAAGGAAGGAAGGAAGGAAGGAAGGAAGGAAGGAAGGAAGGAAGGAAGGAAGGAAGGAAGGAAGGAAGGAAGGAAGGAAGGAAGGAAGGAAGGAAGGAAGGAACGAAGGAAGGAAGGAAGGAAGGAACGAAGGAACGAAGGAAGGAAGGAAGGAAGGAAGGAAGGAAGGAAGGAAGGAACGAAGGAAGGAAGGAAGGAACGAAGGAAGGAAGGAAGGAAGGAACGAAGGAACGAAGGAAGGAAGGAAGGAAGGAAGGAAGGAAGGAAGGAAGGAAGGAAGGAAGGAAGGAAGGAAGGAAGCAAGGGAGGAAGGAAGGAAGGAAGGAAGGAAGGAACGAAGGAAGGAAGGAAGGAACGAAGGAAGGAAGGAAGGAAGGAAGGAAGGAAGGAAGGAAGGAAGCAAGGGAGGAAGGAAGGAAGGAAGGAAGGAAGGAAGGAAGGAAGGGAGGAAGGAAGGAAGGAAGGAAGGAAGGAAGGAAGGGAGGAAGGAAGGAAGGAAGGAAGGAAGGAACGAAGGAAGGAAGGAAGGAAGGAAGGAAGGAAGGAAGCAAGGGAGGAAGGAAGGAAGGAAGGAAGGAGGAAGGAAGGAAGGAAGGAAGGAAGGAAGGAAGGAAGGAAGGAAGGAAGGAACGAAGGAAGGAAGGAAGGAAGGAAGGAACGAAGGAAGGAAGGGAGGAAGGAAGGAAGGAAGGAAGGAAGGAAGGAAGGAAGGAACATGTAACTATTGGTAGACTTTAAGCACAAATATTAAAGACGATTCTGATTATATTTTGCCTTGGAAGCTGAAACAACTATTCTAACTTTTTGTAAATAATGAGCTAAAATCCTATTAATAGATATATGATATAACATTTTCAGGAATATTTGACAAAAAGTACATGCAACAAAGAGTAGACATATGAACTACAAAATAGCAAAAGCGAAAAGATCGTGTCATGAAAAATTTCGCTCAGTTTTAAAGTACAAGAGCTACTTTTTGGTCAGGAAAAACGCGAAGCTGTACAAAACAGATAAACAAAAAGGTAGCTTTCAACGCTATCCAAGTAAGGTAAAAAGAAGTATTTCCAATGCATCACAGAAATTGTTTTGAAGCCAGCAAAATGACACAGGTAAGAATAAGTCTTTATTTGTAAATGTAACAATGACAGTCGATTAACTTCAAGTTGAAGAGTATTGACTCTTGCATCGTTTTGTGGCTCTTTTCACTGCTCAGTCAGTAACATAGAAACAATATTAATGCATTTTGCAGGATTTTGAGCTACTTGCAGACACGCAAAATGGAAAGGAAACACTTCAAGTGATTGATTGATTGATCAGCAGAGCGCTAGGCGCCGCTGGTATTATCCGTCTTTGGCCTGGTGCTGATGACAATAACCGCCACCGCTACACCCAGCAGGACGCAGCAGACGCAGATGCCGGCAATGAGCAGATACCGGACCAGTAGCCTACGCGGCGTGTTCGGACAGCAGACATTGTCGCATCGTTCCAGGCAGCTCATCTGCTTGCTCGACCGCACTGGTCCGTGATGCTGTACCTCGGGTACCGTCGGTTCGTCGAACTCTCCCGGCAAGTGCCTCGGCCCTGCAAAGTTAGTTTGACTGTTGCCGGACACCAGAGTCGGGTTGGAGTCGTCAAAAACCGGGATGGTGTAGACGCCGCCGCCGGGCTCCAGACCCAAGCGACTCCTGCGCAGGGAGGCCCGTCTGGCCCTGCCTGGCGTCAGTAGTTCTTTGCCGCTGACGCCGCTGCTGCGCAGGGAGCTGCGCGACGCTGTGAGCGTGTTCATCGACTTGGCCCGAATTCCCACGGAGCCGGTGATGTTGCTAGCGTAGCGACCCGAGTAATTGAGGAAATCGGGCACTGAGTTGGTCAACTGCGAGGCTGGAGGCTTAGCGAATACGTAGTTACCACCGGCGATGTGGCGCATTCGCTCGGCCTCCTCCAAGGCTCTGGAATACTCCAGAATAGCCATGTCTCCCGGCGTCGTCTCTGTGAAGTCCATTTCGTCTGAGCTCACTTCAAAATCTGTATCTAACCGCGCCATCATCCGAGGTGGCGCCGGGCCAGGGTATTGATGCGGACTCCTGCCAGCCTGCGACTGAGCCGATTTGGTCATTGACGTGGCCGCGGGCGATTTGAAAGGAGACGGAGCAAACTTGTGCTGCGGCACTCCGTTTTCTATGACGGTTCCGCTTGGAGACACCGGAGAGTATGGACTCCAGCCGCTGCCTGATGCCATTCGAGGTACCTCCTCGTGGAAGCCGGCGGGTGTTGTCCCAGAAGAGTTTTCGTCGTCATCTTCCACGGCCGCGGTGGCATCTGTATCCTCATCCTCTTCGCGAACTGCGGTGTTGAAATGAAATGGCACCATGGGCACCACGGCTGGAGGCGGTCGAACGTATGGCTGAGAAATGCCCGGTTGACCGTCATGGTGAGAGCTTTGTAGCTGTTGCTGGGACTGTTGTTCGGGTCGCTTCATCTGATCAGGGTAGTACGATGACGGGATTGAAGAGTTGTCGTCCAATTCGGAGTCGATGTTGGTTTCCAGCAGGATTCCGCTGCTGCGGATCTCTGCGCCGCCGTTAGGGAAGCCTACTGGATGCGCGGCAGTTGCTGGGCGGTCCGATCGCTTCATGCTGAGCGTGTCTTCGAGAGTCAGGCCAACGGATGGTGCAGACTGAAGCAGCGGCCTTGGCGGCGGTATCGATGGCCGGAATTTAAAACCGAAGTCGTCGTCAGTCTCTTCTACTTCAACGCCAGGTGCGGCACTTTCATCCTCCCCTCCGGTTGTTGTAGAATCTATGTTTGTCTCAGCTCTCAGGTGCGCTGGTAACTGGTTCTTCTTGTTTCGTTGGAACATCTTTTTCTTCTTGTAGAAAGTGCCTTTCAGAGTGCCATCACTGCTTGCTAGACTCTTAGTAGCTACGGGACCGTTGTCATGGAGATAGGCTGTGTTGTCGTAATAGGCTGTGGCTCTGTCGTGCGCATTTTGTAAGTCCTGCGAAGTGTCAACTACGCTTAGCGCCGCGTTGTATCTCCCAGCATTGGCTTCGTCTGCTTCAAGCTCGTCGCCAGTGAGTTGGTCTCTGGCGTCATAGTAACTGGTATCACCGGATGATGACCAGCTGTCACGCTTAGGGCTCGATAAGGACAGTTGACCGCGTCCGTTTAACATGTTAGCTTGCCTGTTAAACTTTTAATCGTCTCGATTCTTTTTGCAGCACTTGCACGAGCAGATGTAAAAGAGCCAGTCGTAGAGGCACATCGGCCTCTCCCGACTGCTGTCTCGCGAGGAGGCGGTGCTCCTCCGATCAGCTGACGATCGTCGGTGTTTGTCTGCTTGGCCGCTGTTCCTAGCTTCGGAGTTGCCCTGACCCTGTTGACTGTTAGCGCTGTCCTTTGCTGCTGCTGCCGCTGCCTTATCACTCATGAGATTCCAACAAGCTTTCAGTAGGGCAGTTATTTATTGGATAGTTTATTATAGCCGCGAATATAGATATGGCAATTGACCGGCTGCTCAGCGTTAAGTGTGTCTGCTGCGCTTATGCAAGCAAAGTATATAGAAAGAGGGCAAGGCTGGGCCAGTCTAGATAGAGCGTTGGAGGTTTAGGACAGAGTGAGCTGCTGCTTTGCTCTCGCTTGCTTCCGACTTCGTCTCTCCCTATTGAGTCACGGTCCAGAAAGCTGTACTCGGATGTACACATTGACGGGACCGACAGGGAAGGGAAGGTGAAAAGGAGAGAGAGAAGGATAGGGTGTAGAGAAAGACAGTTGCTGAGCAAGAGAAAAGCGGGGCAGAGTAACAGAGGAAGGGCTGAGGTGGCTAAGAGAGGGAGGAGAGGCGGGTACCGTGCACATCAAGCGCAGCTGCTGCCGCATGTCTTCCCGAGGTGTCTCCGCCCTTGCGCGCCCCAACACCTGCCAATTGTGCGGGCTCAAAATTTTCAAGCTTATATGCCTATTGTCGAGTCTAGAGAGTACAAAGTGCGTTTGAGAAAGAGGCGGTTGCATTGCATGGGCACCCGAGTGCAGAAGCAAGTCTCAAGTACACAGATGGGAACTGGGTGGCTCCCCAGCAACTGTCCATATAGCTTTTATTGTACGTCGTACGCTCGTATATGCTATTATAGCTGCTATAAAAATAAATCCACTTTCTTGTGCATGTAGTGCTCTCTGCCTACTCAGCTTTGTTTATTTCTCTTCTTTTTTTCAGCCTCTTTTCAGCAATTAGGGCTGAGCGCGTCTTCGAAAGTCACGCCAACGGAAAGCGATGCGCTTTCTACAACGGCGCGAGCGCTAGCTGTGTGTGGGTTAGCACATGTAGCTAATTTGAACTATTCAGCAAACTTTGGCTGCATAACCTCTGCTACATCATGTATATAAATTAAAATCAATGGAATTTAATTACGACGAGTACAGTATTTCTCCTATTTTCTTATATTTCTGACATATTTCTTATTTCTTATTCACATTGTTTCTCATATTTTCGTTAAAAATGTGGACGCTATATACATGTAGAAATCCAAAAGTGCACAAAGAAGATTCTGGAAATGCAAAGAGAATTGAAATAAACATATTTGGCAACGAGTTCTCGTCTAAAATATCTGGTAGCTATCTACAACCGAAAATTAGAGCTGTGGATCGGATGATTAAGTTCTTAAAGCACAGCTTTAATTCGCACATCTACATGAAACTGTGTTAATAGTTTATTTCATGTAAAAGTTTCTACCTTAGAATTTTTTAGTATCTAGTAGTTTTACATTTAAATATAAAACATATAATTCTTTCAAACAGACTGGGAGTACTTAAATTGATATATTTTTGTTTTACCTAGTTTAAGTGGAATTAACGTTTAAATATTTTTAAAAAGTTTTCGCACGCACTTGTAAGCTGCTAGACTGCTAGGCCAGACTACTCGAGTCGAGACTTACTCCATGAGCTCACGTTAAAGTCGGCATAAGTCAACATGCTGTAGCAAATAATCATGAAATATATACATTCGACAGAAACTTTTGTTTTCAAATTTAGTTTAAGCTTTATTTCATTTTTGGTATTCTTAGATCGATTTTTCGCTAATTTCCAGAACACTCCATTGATTCTCTCTGCCTTCTTTTCTAGGTGTAAATATGTTTTACTTTTGTTCTGCTCATCAAAAACTGCTAGCTTTTCAGGAAATTATAGAAATATTTAGAATATATGTGACATAACATAATCGTAGAATTTTTTAGTTATTGATGTAAATAAATTTCACGTTTAATTAAAGACATTGCCAGAATGAAATTTATGAAAAATATGAAAAATAATAAGCAGTTCTAAAAATTTTAATAGTACCAAGTGCAGTGGTGTAGTTGTTGAAATGAAAAAAATTCATTAGAAAATTTAGAATAAGTTGGAGTTAGTTATGTTTAATTTATTAGGTTCTAAAGAACTATAAAGAACAGAATACTATCTTTAATTTCTCAAGATAATGAAAAAATCTTTCAGGACTCATGATACTACACTAGAAATTATTAGCTATAGCAAAAAATGTTTTGAAGATTCATAATTTATAAAACAAAAAGTTACAATAAAATGTGAACAACTATCAATAGCTAAATATTTTATTAATCATTGATTTTTATTTGCATCTGCAATAACTTACTTTCAAACTTGTCAATATATATTCATATCTTACTTGACTTAGCTGCAGGGTGGTCCATAGACACAGTGGGGAGGCAAGGGTCGCCCATTCCGCTAGCCCCTGAATATTCATATCAGTTACAATAGCAATCTTAGGCTGACAGCTAAAAAATAAATATGATTGATAAAAATATAATTGCAAATTAGAATATGAAAAAATAAAAAACAGTGTCATTTCTTTTAAATTAAAGATAAAGCTTGACCTCTTATGTGTAAATAGAATTGATCAAAAAGTAGAGATTAGAATATTTTTTTATTTATCCCATTTTTAATTTAAAAGCTAATTTTATTTATTTTGTATAGTCAGAAGCCCTCTACAACTTGGTGCAGTTTGCATGATAATTTTGATTATTAAAGTCAGGAATTTATATTCAAGTTTTTCATATTAATAAGTACTGGGCTAATTTCGTAATTATATGTATTGATAGACATATTATTTTTTTATGTACTTATTGATTGTTAAGATAAAAAATAAATTCACCAATCTTCTTAAAAAAAGTTTGTTTCTAATTGCAGGACAGCAATTCTCTATGGACCGAGTTGTGTCGATGAGGCGTGCAGGAAGTCCCAATCCATCATCCTTGACGTCATCAAGTCTAGATGATGGTATGTATATATTATATTAAATTTGAAACACCCTCTAAACCGATAAAAATAAAGTGCTCATTTAGTAAAAAAATAATTAATCATCCCTTACCTTTTATCTTAAGAATCTGAGGCAAACGTAAACGTGCCAAGAAAGAAGCGATTCATTTCAACTAACGGAAGTTCTAAAGATGCCTATCAAACTCAATGGAGTCCAATGGTGCCGCAGGCATCCAGCCACAACAGGGACAGCGATGAAAGCGACAGCGATATTGACACAGGTGCCGGCAACATTGACTCGACTGCTGTCGCAACTTCTGACTGTGATTATCAATGCACAGAATCATATATGGCGCCGTCTGTGAGCGACATTGTGCCAGGAGAGAGTGACGAGCCACTGCTAGTGTTGCTTAGTAAGTTGTTTGACATTGTGCCAGGAGAGAGTGACGAGCCATTGGTAGTGTTGCTTAGTAAGTTGTTTGACATTGTGTCAGGAGAGAGTGACGAGCCACTGATAGTGTTGCTTAGTAAGTTGTTTGACATTGTATCAGGAGAGAGTGACGAGCCACTGATAGTGTTGCTTAGTAAGTTGTTTGACATTGTGTCAGGAGAGAGTGACGAGCCATTGGTAGTGTTGCTTAGTAAGTTGTTTGACATTGTATCAGGAGAGAGTGACGAGCCACTGATAGTGTTGCTTAGTAAGTTGTTTGACATTGTGTCAGGAGAGAGTGACGAGCCATTGGTAGTGTTGCTTAGTAAGTTGTTTGACATTGTATCAGGAGAGAGTGACGAGCCACTGCTAGTGTTGCTTGTAAGTTGTTGACACTGCCAGAAGAGTGTCAACCACTGGTAGCTAGTGTCGTGTATTAAGATGTTGACAACTGATTAGGTCGTATTTCAAGGATGCATCCTCCAGACTCCTTAATTTCAAAAGGCTATGCTGTTCTGTTAACTTATTTCTCCTCAATCCTTAATAGACCATCTCAAAGACGTCAAGGCAGCGTTCTGCAGGCGTCAAAATCTTTTTGACAGTATAACCAGCTGTCGAAGATTGATTTCGAGGCAATTATTGGCCGGTTTGCACCTGAGCGAACATCGTTTTCAGGTACGCAATTTGTGCTTTACGTAGGCTTTAATCATTTGATGTAGGATTTCCCAAAACAACCGGAACCGAACTAAAACGTTTGCAGATTCTGGAGCAATGCTGCAATTTGTGGAACTCTGTTGCCACCTCTTCCGGAAAACGACTGCGTGTGGGAAAGCCATTCTTTGAAGGTTGGTGATGCATGTATGCTGCCTTTGAATTCTTGCACCTTCTATTTATTTGTTTCCTCAATTCAATCCACCTTCTATATGCGCCATCCAACCCGCCCCCTCCACCCGACATTCAATCGGCCCCCTCTATCCGCCATTCAATCGGCCCCCTCTATCCGCCATTCAATCGCCTCCCTCTATCCGCCATTCAATCGGCCCCCTCTATCCGCCATTCAATCGCCCCCCTCTATCCGCCATTCAATCGGCTCCCTCTATCCGCCATTCAATCGGCCCCCTCTATCCGCCATTCAATCGGCCCCCTCTATCCGCCATTCAATCCGCCCCCTCTATCCGCCATTCAATCCGCCCCCTCTATCCACCATTCGATCCGCCCCCTCTATTCACCATTCAATCCGCCCCCTCTATCCGCCATTCAATCCGCCTCCGCCATTTAAGCAGCCATTAAATCCTCAACCAACTCGATCATAAGCTCACATTTGTACTCGTAATATCGATTGCACTTTCGACTTTCACCAACTCTTTTTTTTACAGTCAAAGCCCTTTTGCTCGAACTGTTTCTGTCTGTTGAACCATCGTTTAGCGAGCGCATCCGCGATATGAAGTTCTTTTGCGTGGTATGATGCTTTTATTTATTAGAGACTAGTCTCTACAATTGACAAGAATCGCGCCTGTTTATCAGTTTTACTTTTTAAAAACGTACCAACTTCCAGTGTGCCATGGAAACTTGCAGCCTGTTCCTTATCCACAACAGTACGGCCGACTGTCAGCGAGTGCTGGGCTTCACCAAGGCCTATTACAACGAGGCCAAGGTGTACTTTAGCGGCGGAAACGTCGATTTGAGACATTTTTCAAATTCAGTAGCATTGACTATGATTAAAATGCAGTTAGAGATCTGGTTTGTAAGTGCGCGAGCATACAGCCTAACCGCTATTGCACTCTAATAGACGTAGTATTACAGTTATGGTTTCAAACTAATGCTTTCCAGATGGACGGCAGGAACAAAGATCACAAGGTATTGGACTATGAGAATCTTCTGCTAGATTTAGTTAGCGATGCTAAACTCAATATGCACGTAAGTTAATGGCTGACTACCGCTTGACGCAGTGCTTATCTACCCAACACAGTTGCCAACATAGATCTATCAATGCTGCCAACAACCAGCCTAACATAACCCAATATAAACTACCCAACAACCAACCTAACCAACACCCAACCTACTCAACAATACCCAACAACCAACCTAACCAACACCCAACCTACCCAAAGATACCCAGCACCCAACCTACCTAGCACCCAGCCTACCCAACAACCAACCCATCTAGCACCCAACCTACCTAGCACCCAACCTACCTAGCACCCAGCCTACCCAACAACCAACCCATCTAGCACCCAACCTACCTAGCACCCAACCTACCTAGCACCCAACCTACCCAACAACCAACCCATCTAGCACCCAACCTACCTAGCACCCAACCTACCCAAAAACAAACCTACCCAACTACCAAACTACCCAGCAACCAATTTGTTAAACTGTCGACATACCTAAATATAAAACTACTTAACTATCTACCGACGTGTCCAACTACCAATCTAACAATCCAACCTACGTTATTATAAATCTACTCCAACCTGCCAATAAACCAGTCGCTCCGATTTATCAGCCTGCTCTACCGCTTCGGGCTGCAACGCTTCCAAGATGGAAAATTTTCTGACGCCATTCACTGGCTCAGCGTTGCATTTAATCTGGCAAAAAGCTCCTCAGTGCGCATGGCCAGCTTCGATAAGGTACTGTCTCTCTCTCTCTCACTCTCTCTCTCTATGAAAGAGACTGAGTATTTTAAAATGAAAGCATTTTTCAATAACCATTGAACCGATTCTTTCAGGCGATCCTGTTGCGCCTATACGCTGAGACTCTGCTTCAGGAGGGCAGCAAAGAATCCATTGCTACTGGAGTCACTGTTGCCGGGATGGCTAATGAGGTGAGAGCGGGATGCAATGACAGCGGGTGTATGGGAGATAATATATAGTTACCGTGGTTTGTGGCCACATTCATGTCTGACATTTAGAAAGTCAGGGCCACTTTACACCCTGTGAGTGCGTGCCCGTACATTATTGGCTCAGGAGTAGCGGAATGGGCAGAATTGTCTCAGTGCTGGTTGTAGGACGATATCCCCTTGGACTCGCGACTGAAAGGTCGGGGGTTCGATTCTGGACCCATTCGGAACAATTATTGTCCTTGAGCAAGACACTTAACTCTGCATTGCTTCAGTTCACCCAGCTGTAAAATGGGTGCCAGCATTAGCTGGGGTAATTGAGGGTGTGTGTGGCGACCCCCAGTCCTTGGACTGAACAGCCGTACGCAGCCTTCAGATGCGCCGCGCAATAGCTGCGGCTGAGCTGTCGGTTGCACATCTGCCCATTAGGACAGGTGTAATCAAATATTTTATCATCCTTATTAGTTATTATATTATATTTTCGTTGACCTTGATAAGTCATAATCGATTTTGGAACCTTTTTTGTTTGTAAAAACTTTATTTCTATATTTTACATGTATTTCCATCGTGAATAGCTAAGGTTTATCTACAATGAGTTAATCCATCCTCAAAATCTATAAAGCTGATTTCTGGGATTTCAAATCGAGATTTCTAATCGGCGTTGGGATTTAGAACTGGGAAGGATATTTGATTTCGTGATTTCGGAACCTCGACAAAAGTTCTTTGTCAAGTTTTGATCTCCTCAACAACCCGCAGCTGCAGGACTCCGCCATCGGCAGGTACCTCAGTTTTCGCTTTTCAATCGTGTCCTACATCAAGGGCCTCGGTCAGTTCACCGGCGCCCTGGAACAGCTGACTCGACTAGCCGCTTGCAAAGATTTCTGTTGGCCAATTGCCAAAGCAGCAATTGAGTTTCAGGCCTACTGCATCAAGTGAGACTGGGGCAAATTGACTCGTACCACCTCAGTGTAGATTAAAACTTTTATGAACTTCATGTCAGCAATTCATTATTTCTCATTTGTAGCAAAATCATCAACTCGGACGGGGAATTGCTTCGAATGCCCGAACTAATCGGTCTGAGTGTTACTATGGCAACAGAGAAGCTGCAACTGACTCGAGGCAAGCTCGCATTCGTTGGACTCCTGCAACTTCAGGTGCTACTGTTGAACGACAGCACCCGAGCTGAAGCGACGGCTCACGGTGCCAAACTGCTTGCTAGTAAGACTGTTTTTACATCTAATGGGAGCGTACTTTGTGTCCAATTAGTATCTATAAATTTTATATTTCATGTCTATCCAACATTTGTCTAATATCATTGATATCTATCTAGCGTGTACATGTATCTGATATCAATCTAACATCTACATAGTATATCTCTGATGTCTTGAAGCCCACAGAATTTAATAATAATGATTACTAAGAGTTTTTACACAATAAGCCCACGCAGTTCCTACTTTTATTCCTTGTTTTCCAGCTCTCAGCCTAAAGGAATCGGAGTCCCGCTACATCCACAGCCGCCTCCCGGATCTGGCCAAGCTTGTGAACACTGGCAGTCAATCAGCAGCCGCAGCAGAAACAACAACAACAGCAACAACAATAACAACAATAACAACAATAACAACAACAGAAACAACAGCAGCAACAGCAGAAACAAAAGCAATAACAACAGCAGCTAAATCAACATCATCTGTAACCACTTCCTCGAATGTCAAGTTCACCGTAGCCAAGAACTTCATCACTGATGAATCTTCAAGACCACCGCGTCTGCCTCAGTCGCCACCATTTCCGCCGCCGTCTCCTGTACCCCTGTCGCCGCGCGTCCAGCCATTGCCACCGAAGTCAGTGCCAAGCAGCTCCTACGCCGCCCAGCTGAACACTCTGAGCAGCAAATACCAATCCATTATGTCAACGATGAATCGGTTGCGTAGCGAGGCTCCGTCCTATTGGCAGTCCTTGGCACCGGGTGGCGCAGCTCCGGCAGCTGCTGGACCGAGCTCCGACACCACCGCTGCTCCCAACGAATCGCTTGATGAAGCTTTCCCAGCTATCGACAAGTGCCTACCGGATAGGCCTTCTTCAGCCTTCTCAAGATCGGATACTCCAATGTTTGCTAGATCGCCGGCCACGAGGCTTGATAGCCTTCTGAATGCCAAAATGCAGAAAGAGTCTTCGTCAGAGTCTGCTGGGAACGCTTCTGCCTACGAGTCTCTGGACAGAAAAGTTTACAAAGAGTCTCTGCTAAAGTCTACTGCAAGTGCCTCCGTCTACGAGTCTCTGGACAAGAAGACTCAGAAAGCTTCTTCATTTGAGTCTCCCGCGAATGCTTCTGTCTACGAGTCTCTGGACAAGAAGACTCAGAAAGCTTCTTCATTTGAGTCTCCCGCGAATGCTTCTGTCTACGAGTCTCTGGACAAGAAGACTCAGAAAGCTTCTTCATTTGGGTCTCCCACGAACGCCTCCGTCTACGAGACTCTGGACAAGAAGACTCAGAAAGCTTCTTCATTCGAGTCTCCCGCGAATGCTTCTGCCTACGAGTCTCTGGACAAGAAGATTCTGAAAGAGCCGTCATTTGTGTCTCCTGCGAACGCTTCTGCCTACGAGTCTCTGGACAAGAAGATTCTGAAAGAGCCGTCATTCGAGTCTCCCGCGAATGCTTCTGCCTACGAGTCTCAGGACAAGAAGATTCTGAAAGAGCCGTCGTTTGAGTCTCCCGCGAATGCTTCTGCCTACGAGTCTCTGGACAAGAAGATTCTGAAAGAGCCGTCATTCGAGTCTCCCGCGAATGCTTCTGCCTACGAGTCTCTGGACAAGAAGATTCTGAAAGAGCCGTCATTTGTGTCTCCTGCGAACGCTTCTGCCTACGAGTCTCTGGACAAGAAGATTCTGAAAGAGCCGTCATTCGAGTCTCCCGCGAATGCTTCTGCCTACGAGTCTCAGGACAAGAAGATTCTGAAAGAGCCGTCGTTTGAGTCTCCCGCGAATGCTTCTGCCTACGAGTCTCTGGACAAGAAGACTCAGAAAGCTTCTTCATTCAAGTCTCCCGCGAACGCCTCCGTCTACGAGACTCTGGACAAGAAGATTCTGAAAGAGCCGTCATTTGAGTCTCCCGCGACTACTTCTGTCTATGAGACTCTGGAAAAGCTGATACTGTCTCAGAATTCTGATAAAAATGCAGCTCGTTTTTCTCAGACAGGAGGCTCAACTGACTTGATTCGAAGTCCAAATGAGGAGTTCACGTGCGAGTCACAAAGCGCTACGCTATCTGTTGCGCCTACTAGTCGGAAGAGAAGTCTGTCGCAGACATCCGCTGCATCGAGCTGTCATGGTCGAAATACTAAAGTGAAGCTGGATGAGGAGCATATTACATCGCCAATTCTTGAGGATTCTTACAGCACTTTAACACTCGCAGTTGCTAATGGTCTAGATTCAACGGGAGTCTTGCCGCCTGTTAATACAGTGAAGGAATTTTCTGAAGCCGAGGTGCAAGTCAAGAAAAATGCTAGTACCAATTGCACTGCTAACAAGAGCAGCCAAGCTTTGTGCAGCAACGCAAACCCATTAACTGCACCTGATATGCCTCCCCCAGCTGTTGAGTATGTGAGATATGCAGCAGAACAGACTTGTGACTCAAAGTCCACCGTGTGCAGGCAGTCGGCAGTCTCGTCAACGCACAATGCAGCAGGTAGCACAGATTTCAATGCTGTACCGCAGTCACCCATATTCAATAGAAGTCGAGTGTGTCGGCAACTGGGTGCGATTGATTTGTCTGCGTCAAAGTTTACCGCCTCATCGGCCACTTTGAGCAGCTCCCATGCTCTGACGCATAATGAAACTTCTGCTGCACAATCAAACTCCAAGTCAACCATTCAGTTCACGGAGCTGAAAAAATCAACAGAAGAATTGACTGTTGTCGATTCTTCTCGTCCAAATTCTGCCAAGGCTTCGGTACCGACATCAGAGTGCTCAACCGTTGAGTCGTCAAACCAGACTTCTGCCAAGGTAACGATACCGGACTGCTTAGCCGTTGAGTCGTCAGGCCATGCTTCTTCAAAAGTTTCAGTACCGACATCGGTACGCTCAACCGTTGAGTCATCACACCAGTCTGCTGCTGAATCATCAAGCCATGCTTCTTCCAAAGTTTCAGTACCGACATCGGTACGCTCAACCGTTGAGTCATCACACCAGCCTACTGCTGAGCCATCAAGCCATACTACATCCCAGAACTCTATTCCGACATCATATAAACCAACTGTTAAGTCATCGGACCAAAATACAGCTGAAAACTCGGTACCAACATCAAATCACTCAATCGTTGAGTCATCGGGTCAAACTGCCTCTGAGGCTTCAGTGTCGTTACGCGCAAAACACTCAAACGCTGAACCATCAGGCAAGAACACTGGTGAGGCTTCAGTACCGAGATCAAGTTATTCAAGAGATACTTCACCAGATGAACTAGTTGAGAAGTCGACTGATGCAACGGTTAATGAGTCTTCAACCTCGCAGACTGATGCAGCTAAATCGTCCACGCAGTCAACTATGGCAGAAGTTCCCTCCGGCGATATTGAGCCGCACTTCTTTAACGATCAACTTGAATCCCCAGGAGCCACATCGCAGGCGCCAACTCCAGTTGCAGCCGAGGAACATCTCACAGAGCAATGTGGTGACGAAGGTGTCAACAACAAAAGTAAGCTACAAGAACAGCAGCAGGCTCCACGGTTTAGCCAGATGTTGTCCTTGAGTTCGCTCTCTTTATCCAATGCCTCGGCTGGCACAGAAACTGCAAAACCACCACCGCAGCAGCAGCCGCTATTTAAGCTCTCCGAAGTCTCCAGCATCGACAACAATAATTCGTTCGTCGTCGACGCTTCCGCCGTATTCAGCAGCGAAAGCAACCGACCTAGCAACCAACCAACATCCGTGTTACCTTTGGCGCTAAAAGAAAACTTGATTCGTAGTCCATACCTGCCGTTGCCGGGTTTAAAGAAGTCAGTCGATCCACCGCCGCCGCCATCGACTCCCTGCTTTTGGACGTCGGCCGCTTCCTCGTCCGTTGGCCACTCGACGCCTCTGCCTGGCCTGCTTAGTGCAGCTGCGGCCGGCCGATCGGAGCTGTTCAGTTTGGCTCAGTCAGAAATGTTTGCTTGTGGGTCCGGTCCGCAGCAGCACCAACAGCAGCAGAAGCAGTCGAAACCGCAGGCCCGAAGCTTCAATTTTAAAAGTTTCGGCAGACGTCGATTAGCGCCAGTGGATCTCGATGCCAGCCAGTCAACTGGAAGCTCGCCAGAGCCGAGTGGATCCGGCGTGCCAGAATCGCCTATTAATATTGATTGAGAGTTTTTTGTTCTGGTTACTGTTCTGACTTTAGTTCGTCTTGAATTTTTTTGCGTTTTCTTGACCCCTGAGAATTAATTGGTTTAACCGAAGAACAGTTTCCAATTAGAGTCTCATCTATGAGAATCGACCATTCAATTTTTGGGAGAATCTCACCCTAAGAGAATCATTCTATTCAATCGGATTTGAAAATCTCACCCTATGAGAATCAATCCATCGAATCGGATTTGATAATCTTACCCTATGAAATTTGTTCTATTCAATCGGATTTGATAATCTCACCCTATTAGAATCAATTCATCGAATCGGATTTGATAATTTCACCCTATGAGAATCAATCAATCGAATTAGATTTGATAATCTCACTCTATGAGAATCTATCCATCGAATCATATTTGATAATCTCACCCTATGAGAATCAATCAATCGAATTAGATTTGATAATCTCACTCTATGAGAATCAATCCATCGAATCGGATCTGATATTCTCACCCTATTAGGATCAATCTATCGAATCGGATTTGGTGATCTCACCCTATTAGAATCAATCCATCGAATCGGATTTGATAATCTCACCCTATGAGAATCATTCTATTCAATCGAATTTGATAATCTCACCCTATTAGAGTCATACTATTCAGGCAGATTTGATAATATCATTTAATAAGAGTCGCGTTCTGCAATCGCATGTCAAAGTCTCACCCTAAGCTTGCCTCCCCAATATTTCTAGTTGTTATAGAAACGTTTCTTTTTTGCTTTATCACCTTTTTGTTAATGGTTTTCTTTCGATAGTTTATTCAAAATATAAAAATATGCAAAGAATTTTTTGAGCTGGAAGGTGGTCCAACTGCTTTCCTGCTGCATTTGATTTTTACAGCTTTTTGATAAAATCTGCTTCTGTTCTTGTGCTTCAATTAGTTTCAGCTTCATTTTTATACCGAGAAACTTTTAAATTTTCCTTATAAACTACTGATCTGAGTAGTAAAGACTTGCTAATAAATTTGGCATCTTTTTTGCAGTATTAATATGCAAAAAATAAGAATACTAGAGTTCCAAAGTGACGCTCAGTAAATCCCATTAATATGGCACTCTGTAAATCCAGAATGGCACTCTGTAAATCCAATCAAAATGGCACTCTGTAAATCCAAAATGGCACTCTGTAAATCCAATCAAAATGGCACTCTGTAAATCCAATCAAAATGGCACTCTGTAAATTCAATCAAAATGGCACTCTGTAAATCCAAAATGGCACTCTGTAAATTCAATATGGCACTCTGTAAATCCAATATGGCACTCTGTAAATCCAAAATGGCGCTCTGTAAATCCAAAATGACACTCTTTAAATCCAAAATGGCGCTCTGTAAATCCAATCAAAATGGCACTCTGTAAATCCAAAATGGCACTCTTTAAATCCAAAATGGCACTCTGTAAATCCAAAATGGCACTCTGTAAATCCAATCAAAATGGCACTCTGTAAATCCAATCAAAATGGCACTCTGTAAATCCAATCAAAATGGCACTCTGTAAATCCAAAATGGCACTCTGTAAATCAAATGGCACTCTGTAAATCCAAAATGGCACTCTGTAAATCCAAAATGGCACTCTGTAAATCCAAATGGCACTCTGTAAATCCAAAATGGCACTCTGTAAATCCAAAATGGCACTCTGTAAATCCAAAATGGCACTCTGAAATCCAAAATGGCACTCTGTAAATCCAAATATGGCACTCTGTAAATCCAAAATGGCACTCTGTAAATCCAAAATGGCACTCTGTAAATCCAAAATGGCACTCTGTAAATCCAAAATGGCACTCTGTAAATCCAAAATGGCACTCTGTAAATCCAAAATGGCACTCTGAAAATCCAAAATGGCACTCTGTAAATCCAAAATGGCACTCTGTAAATCCAAAATGGCACTCTGTAAATCCAATATGGCACTCTGTAAATCCAAAATGGCACTCTGTAAATCCAAAATGGCACTCTGTAAATCCAATCAAAATGGCACTCTGTAAATCCAAAATGGCACTCTGTAAATCCAAAATGGCACTCTGTAAATCCAAAATGGCACTCTGTAAATCAATCAAAATGGCACTCTGTAAATCCAAAATGGCACTCTGTAAATTCAATATGGCACTCTGTAAATCCAAAATGGCACTCTGTAAATCCAAAATGGCACTCTGTAAATCCAAAATGGCTCTGTAAATCCAAAATGGCACTCTGTAAATCCAAAATGGCACTCTGTAAATTCAATATGGCACTCTGTAAATCCAAAATGGCACTCTGTAAATCCAAAATGGCACTCTGTAAATCCAAAATGGCACTCTGTAAATCAATCAAAATGGCACTCTGTAAATCCAAAATGGCACTCTGTAAATCCAAAATGGCACTCTGTAAATCCAAAATGGCACTCTGTAAATTCAATATGGCACTCTGTAAATCCAAAATGGCACTCTGTAAATCCAAAATGGCACTCTGTAAATCCAAAATGGCACTCTGTAAATCCAAAATGGCACTCTGAAATCCAAAATGGCACTCTGTAAATCAATATGGCACTCTGTAAATCCAAAATGGCACTCTGTAAATCCAAAATGGCACTCTGTAAATCCAAAATGGCACTCTGTAAATCCAAAATGGCACTCTGAAAATCCAAAAGGGCACTCTGTAAATCCAAAATGGCACTCTGAAAATCCAAAAGGGCACTCTGTAAATCCAAAATGGCACTCTGAAAATCCAAAAGGGCACTCTGTAAATCCAAAATGGCACTCTGAAAATCCAAAAGGGCACTCTGTAAATCCAAAAGCACTCTGAAAATCCAAAAGGGCACTCTGTAAATCCAAAATGGCGCTCTGTAAATCCAAAATAGCACTCTGTAAATCCAAAATGGCGTTCTGTAAATCCAAAATGGCGTTCTGTAAATCCAAAATAGCACTCTGTAAATCCAAAATGGCACTCTGTAAATCCAAAATGGCGTTCTGTAAATCCAAAAAGGCACTCTGTAAATCCAAAATGGCACTCTGAAATCCAAAATGGCACTCTGTAAATCCAAAATGGCACTCTGTAAATCCAATATGGCATTCTGTAAATCCAAAATGGCACTCTGTAAATCCAAAATGGCACTCTGTAAATCCAAAATGGCACTCTGTAAATCCAAAATGGCACTCTGTAAATCCAAAATGGCACTCTGTAAATCCAAAATGGCGCTCTGTAAATCCAAAATGGCACTCTGTAAATCCAAAATGGCACTCTGTAAATCCAAAATGGCACTCTGTAAATCCAAAATGGCACTCTGTAAATCAAAATGGCACTCTGTAAATCCAAAATGGCACTCTGTAAATCCAAAATGGCACTCTGTAAATCCAAAATGGCACTCTGTAAATCCAAAATGGCACTCTGTAAATCCAATCAAAATGGCACTCTGTAAATCCAAAATGGCACTCTGTAAATCCAATCAAAATGGCACTCTGTAAATCCAATCAAAATGGCACTCTGTAAATTCAATCAAAATGGCACTCTGTAAATCCAAAATGGCACTCTGTAAATTCAATATGGCACTCTGTAAATCCAAAATGGCACTCTGTAAATCCAAAATGGCACTCTGTAAATCCAAAATGGCGTTCTGTAAATCCAAAATGGCACTCTGAAATCCAAAATGGCACTCTGTAAATTCAATATGGCACTCTGTAAATCCAAAATGGCACTCTGAAAATCCAAAATGGCACTCTGTAAATCCAAAATGGCACTCTGTAAATCCAAAATGGCACTCTGAAAATCCAAAAGGGCACTCTGTAAATCCAAAATGGCACTCTGAAAATCCAAAAGACACTCTGTAAATCCAAAATGGCACTCTGAAAATCCAAAAGGGCACTCTGTAAATCCAAAAGGGCACTCTGAAAATCCAAAAGGGCACTCTGTAAATCCAAAATGGCGCTCTGTAAATCCGAAATGGCACTCTGTAAATCCAAAATGGCGTTGTGTAAATCCAAAATAGCACTCTGTAAATCCAAAATGGCACTCTGTAAATACAAAATGGCACTCTGTAAATCCAAAATGGCACTCTGTAAATCCAATATGGCACTCTGAAAATCCAAAATGGCACTCTGTAAATCCAAAATGGCACTCTGTAAATCCAAAATGGCACTCTGTAAATCCAAAATGGCACTCTGTAAATCCAATATGGCACTCTGTAAATCCAAAATGGCACTCTGTAAATCCAAAATGGCACTCTGTAAATCCAAAATGGCGTTCTGTAAATCCAAAATGGCATTCTGTAAATCCAAAATGGCACTCTGTAAATCCAAAATGGCGTTCTGTAAATCCAAAATGGCGTTCTGTAAATCCAAAATAGCACTCTGTAAATCCACTCTGAAAGACCCTCCGTAAACTTCAAACTTTCAAAAATTCTGTTCAAAATATCGCGCCAGATTTCTCCATCATCAGAGATGAACTGCATGCATCATGACTGCAGTGGCATGTCTGAGCTATCTTTAAGCTGCGGCAAGCTCAATACCGCTCTCTATATTGCCCGTTGTCCTTCAAGGGGATCAGTCTGCATAGGCCTAAAATTCCTTCAGAATAATGTTCCAGTTGCGAGCACCTTTCTCCTGCAGCAAGCTAACGGCCCGGGTTTAACGGGCCGTCTAAGTGGCCTAATAGGCCTATATAATGTAATAGGAAATTTTATCTGCTAACTGGGTCTGCCCAACACCCGCGCCAGAGGCTGTCGCCGCCGCTGCCAATCTGCGCAACTGTCACTTTTTCCTCGCTCCAAGAGCAGCGCCACCTGTCAGCCTCATCAAAAATACGAAATTTCCTCCAAACCCACCGCCGCCGCCCTTGCGCATCTCTAAACGCAAAGCCCCTGGCGGCGGTTTGCAGAAAAAAAACTTGTTGCTCTCCCAGCTCATAACGCCATGGAATTTGGATACATTTGGATTCTGCAGTCTCTGGCTGACTCTGCAGGGGGGGGGGGCTGTTTTAAATTTTCAAATTTTAATAGTGAGGAATTTTTACTCTCCCCCGCCAGGCTGCTCTGGTTTTGCGAATTAGCACGAGCGACGGCTGAGGGGATGTAGGAGGAGGGGAGGCTGGCTGAATCGAATTTCGGGACGTCATGATCTGCTAAGACCCAGCATCAATATTTTCACTTTGTCTTTTTATTCTCTTGTATCTTGCATTTTGGCTGATTAGTGAGGTTTATGGATGTGAACTATACTCAGCATGCAGCTATATATCTATCTATATCTGTCTATCTATCTATCTATCTATCTATTTATCTATCTATCTATCTATCTATCTATCTATCTATCTATCTATCTATCTATCTGTCTATCTATCTATCTATCTATCTATCTATCTATCTATCTATCTATCTATCTATCTATCTATCTATCTATCTATCTATCTATCTATCTATCTATCTATCTATCTATCTATCTATCTATCTATCTATCTATCTGTCTATCTATCTATCTATCTATATCTGGCTATCTATCTATCTATCTATCTATCTATCTATCTATCTATCTATCTATCTATCTATCTATCTATCTATCTATCTATCTATCTATCTATCTATCTATCTATCTATCTATCTATCTATCTATCTATCTATCTATCTATCTATCTATCTATCTATCTATCTATCTATCTATCTATCTATCTATCTATCTATCTATCTATCTATCTATCTATCTATCTATCTATCTATCTATCTATCTATCTATCTATCTATCTATCTATCTATCTATCTATCTATCTATCTATCTATCTATCCATCTATTTTAATTATCCAATTTCTCAGCTTCAGCATCTGTCTTGACCGTTAAAAACAAGCTGAATTCGATGGGCTGGTCTCTCAGTTCGCTTCCGCACCCAATCCATCTCCCTGCCACCCACTAGCTGTTCCTGCAAATAAATCAAGCAGATTGGAACAAGCGAGAGGCAGTGAAGCATGTAGCAGTAACAGTTACTAGGCGATAAGACTCCCTAATAAGAGAAACTAATGATCCATACCCAAAGAGAAATCGACTCCAGTTCCTCCGAGTCGACAGTCACTGAGACAGACAGGCTTTCATAGATTAAGGGAATTGCGATAAGAATGCCCCCCCTCACTATTTACAAATGATTCAAGCGCTGATTCAAGTCCGGTCTGATTGGTTCCGCCACATTTATCTGCTCAACTTTTCATTGGCTGGCTCACAGCGCTGCCCTGCTCCCCTTCCACTCTGGTGTTTAAGACAAATGGAAGGCAATTTATAACTGGGAATCTGCAGTTATTTATTGCCAAGCTGTTGACCAACCCTCATCGGCACTGAGGCTTGCCGCTTTTAATCAGTGGAAGTTTTTTTCGGTTGGAGAGGAAAATGATGGACAATTTCCTGTCACACCCTCAAGCGCCACCGCCACCGCCACCACCGCTGCCTCAGCCGCAGCAGCCAGCAAGGCGCTCGCAGCTTCCGACAATGATGTTTGACGGTAAGTTACTATTAGTTTAAGTGATATATATAGAGGTCACCGACAGGGACCCTTACAAGGATTACCTAGGTTTTTTCCAATAGATATGGAAATAGATATGGGTGACAGGGGTTCCTATAGCTAGATATGGGTGACAGGGGTTCTTATAGATATGGGTGACAGGGGTTCCTATAGATATGGGTGACAGGGGTTCTTATAGATATGGGTGACAGGGGTTCTTATAGATATGGGTGACAGGGGTTCCTATAGATATGGGTGACAGGGGTTCTTATAGATATGGGTGACAGGGGTTCCTATAGATATGGGTGACAGGGGTTCTTATAGATATGGGTGACAGGGTTCTTATAGATATGGGTGACAGGGGTTCCTATAGATAGATGTGGGTGACAGGGGGTTCCTATAAATAGATATGGGTGACAGGGGTTCCTATAGCTAGATATGGGTGACAGGGGTTCTTATAGATATGGGTGACAGGGGTTCCTATAGATATGGGTGACAGGGGTTCCTATATGGGTGACAGGGGTTCCTATAGATAGATATGGGTGACAGGGGTTCCTATAGATAGATGTGGGTGACAACAGGGGTTCTTACAGATTGGTATGGGTGACAGGGGTTTCTATAGATAGATATGGGTGACAATAGGGGTTTCTGTAGATAGATATGGGTGACAGGGGTTCCTATAGATAGATGTGGGTGACAGGGGTTCCTATAGATAGATATGGGTGACATGGGTTCCTATAGATATGGGTGACAGGGGTTCCTATAGATAGATGTGGGTGACAACAGGGTTCTTATAGATTGGTATGGGTGACAGGGGTTTCTATAGATAGATATGGGTGACAATAGGGGTTTCTGTAGATAGATATGGGTGACAGGGGTTCCTATAGATAGATGTGGGTGACAGGGGTTCCTATAGATAGATGTGGGTGACAACAGGGGTTCTTATAGATTGGTATGGGTGACAGGGGTTTCTATAGATAGATATGGGTGACAATAGGGGTTTCTGTAGATAGATATGGGTGACAATAGGGGTTTCTGTCTGTAGATAGATATGGGTGACAATAGGGGTTTCTGTAGATAGATATGGGTGACAGGGGTTCCATCTTGGTTATTTTACAGTTGCCAGGGATTCTATCTTGGATTTTTTCACCTCACCTGGGTTATTTCCCGGCTAACCAGGGATTCCATTGCCTGGAAGATAAAAAAAGGTTTTCGACGCGAATTTTTTAAAGTTATTCGCAGAGCAAAAATCTCCTTGACGCGCGCGCATCGTTGACTTTTGTCTCCCAGATTTCGGCAAAGTCATTTACAATGGAGCTGTAGTGTATAGGCTTAACAATGATTCCGTTTAATCTTCGCCCTTGGCATATATATGCATTATAGGCTTATATTGGAGCCTTTGCACTTCGCTTGAATGCTCTGTCTAGCCAAGTTTTTGCATGCGGGCTGGTGCATGGTGCCATACACCTTCCCATATACACCCCGAGGCCAATTATATAAGAGGATATTTCAACTTTGAAATCATTTCTGTTTGAGGATAATTTCAGCTTCCGCGCCAGTGAGCAGGCAAGTGTGAGCAAGCGATGTTAGATAGTAGATAGTTGGAGTGCCAATACAGTGATTCCAGGTATAGAATAACAAAGCTTTTGTTTTTGAGCTCCTTTAATACACCTGGTCAGTTATTTATCATTTAGAACTGATGAAGTTAATTATAGCAGTTTAGCTATTATACCAATACCAAGATGCCTTTAAACCACGTATGCTATCGGTGTAGCAACAAACAGGCGTAAGCCTAAGTCGCCTGCTGCACGAAAGCAATGATTTTAAGCTGTTAGATGAATCTAAATAAGGCGGCTAAGGCCCCACAAAATTGCGCTACAACGAATTATAAATGAAAGAGCTCGGCGAATGACAGAAGTTCGATTTTTGCCACCTGTTGGACGTTAACCTCCAGCGGCCTAAGACAGGGGTGGGGGCGCCCACCAAGGGGAGACCACCAAGAGACAGAGGCGCCAACCAAGAGACAGTGGCGCCAACCAAAAGACAGGGACGCCCACCAAGAGACAGGGGCGCCCACCAAGGGGCGCCAACCAAAAGACAGGGGCGCCCACCAAGGGACGCCCACCAAGAGACAGGGGTGACCCCACCAAGAGACAGGAGCGCCCACCAAGCGACAGGGGGCGCCAACCAGAGACAGGGGCGCCCACCAAGGGGCGCCAACCAAAAGACAGGGGCGCCACCAAGGGAGCCCACCAAGAGACAGGGGTGACCATCAATAGACAGGAGCGCCCGCCAAGCGACAGGGGCGCCAACCAAGAGACAGGGGCGCCCACCAAGGGGCGCCAACCAGAGACAGGGCGCCAACCAGAGACAGGGGCGACAACCAGAGACAGGGGCGACAACCAGAGACAGGGGCGCCAACCAGAGACAGGGGGCGCCAACCAGAGACAGGGGCGCCAACCAGAGACGGGGCGCTAACCAAAAGACAGGGACGCCCACCAAGAGACAGGAGCGCCCACCAAGCGACAGGGGGCGCCAACCAGAGACAGGGGCGCCCACCAAGGGGCGCCAACCAAAAGACAGGGGCGCCCACCAAGGGACGCCCCAAGAGACAGGGGTGACCACCAAGAGACAGGAGCGCCCACCAAGCGACAGGGGGCGCCAACCAGAGACAGGGCGCCAACCAGAGACAGGAGCGCCCACCAAGGGGCGCCAACCAGAGACAGGGGCGCCAACCAGAGACAGGGGCGCCAACCAGAGACAGGGGCGCCCACCAAGGGCGCCAACCAGAGACAGGGGCGCCAACCAGAGACAGGAGCGCCCACCAAGGGCGCCAACCAGAGACAGGGGCGCCAACCAGAGACAGGGGCGCCAACCAGAGACAGAGGCGACAACCAGAGACAGGGGCGCCAACCAGAGACAGGGGCGCCAACCAGAGACAGGGGCGCCAACCAGAGACGGGGCGCTAACCAAAAGACAGGGACGCCCACCAAGAGACAGGGGCGCCCACCAAGAGACAGGGGCGCCCACCAAGAGACAGGGGCGCCCACCAAGAGACAGGGGTTGCCAACCAAGAGACAGGGGTTGCCAACCAAGAGACGACAGGAATGCAGACCAAGAGACAAAACAATTGACAAATTTATAAATAACAAAAAATTCACGCATGCTCTCTGACGCGTTCGCCCAGTAGGCCAAGGCCGGGTCAACCAGCTCGGCGGGGTGTTCATCAACGGCCGGCCGCTGCCGCACACGTCCGGGTGCAGATTGTCGAACTGGCTGGCAAAGGCGTCCGGCCCTGCGACATCAGCCGCCGACTGCGGTCAGTCACGGATGCGTGAGCAAGATCTTGCAAACGGTTTTCAGGAGACAGGTGAGGTTCTTTGAAAATAAGTATTTGATATAATACAATTTATATTTAGACGGATTACTTAAGTTAGAAAAAGATTGAGAAAGATATGAGAGTTCCGTGAGAAAGAGTCGAAAGATCCATGAAAAAGAGACGAGAGATCCATGAGAAAGAGACGAGAGATCCATGAAAAGAGACAAGAGATTCATGAGAAAGAGACGAGAGATTCATGAGAAAGAGACAAAGCGATCTATGCAAAAGAGACGAGAGATCCGTGAGAAAGAGACGAGAGATCCATGAGAAAGAGACGAGAGATCCATGAGAAAGAGACGAGAGATCCATGGAAAGAGACAATCATGCGAAACAGAGAAATGAGAAGTAAAGAGCGGGCCTAGAAGTATACATCTCAAGAAGGATAGAATGCAAAACAATGAGAAAAGAGTGAGCAGAGAAGACACATTGTTGAGAGGTGAGTAGATCTCAGGCGTATAAGTTTTAGCTGAAGAAAAACATGTGTAAAGCCGTGCATGCACCTTGTCCGCGCACGGCAAGGAACGGTGACACCCGGCGTCACCGGCGGCAACCGGCGAGCCGTGGCGGAACCGGTTGATCGGCGAATCCAAGCGATCCGGGCCCGGGAGCCCAGCCTGCCGGCCTGGGAGATTCGGGCTCGTCTGGTCGCTGGCGGCTGTGCGACGAGCGGACGGCACCCAGCGTGGCCGCCATCAGCCGGTTGATGAGCGCAGCGGTGAGGCTGGACGGAGATTGGGAGATTGGGAGATGTTGGGTTTCTGGGGTTAAGATAAGGAGATGTAGGGTTAAATAAGGAGATGTAGGGTTAAGATAAGGGAGATGTAGGGTTAAGATAAGGGAGATGTAGGGTTAAGATAAGGGAGATGTAGGGTTAAGATAAGGGAGATGTAGGTTTGAGATAAGGGACATGTAGGGTTGAGATAAGGGAGATATAGGTTGAGATAAGGAGATGTAGGGTTAAGATAAGGGAGATGTAGGGTTAAGATAAGGGAGATGTAGGGTTAAGATAAGGAGATGTAGGGTTGAGATAAGGGACATGTAGGGTTGAGATAAGGGAGATGTAGGTTTGAGATAAGGACATGTAGGGTTGAGATAAGGGAGATATAGGGTTGAGATAAGGGAGATGTAGGGTTAAGATAAGGGAGATGTAGGGTTGAGATAAGGGAGATATAGGGTTGAGATAAGGGAGATGTAGGGTTAAGATAAGGGAGATGTAGGGTTGAGATAAGGGAGATGTAGGGTTGAGATAAGGGAGATGTAGGGTTAAGATAAGGGACATGCAGGTTGAGATAAGGGAGATGTAGGGTTGAGATAAGGGAGATGTAGGGTTGAATAAGGGAGATGTAGGGTTGAGATAAGGGAGATGTAGGGTTGAGATAAGGGAGATATAGGGTTGAGATAAGGGAGATGTAGGGTGAGATAAGGGAGATGTAGGGTTGAGATAAGGGAGATGTAGAGTTGTTTAAGATTGAGATAAGGGAGATGTAGAGTTGTTTAAGATTGAGATAAGGGAGATGTAGGTTGAGATAAGGAGATGTAGGGTTGAGATAAGGGAGATGTAGGTTGAGATAAGGGAGATGTAGAGTTGTTTAAGATTGAGATAAGGGAGATGTAGGGTTGAGATAAGGGAGATGTAGGGTTGAGATAAGGGAGATGTAGGGTTGATATAAGGAGATGTAGGGTTGAGATAAGGAGATGTAGATTTGTTTAAGATTGAGATAAGGGAGATGTAGAGTTGTTTAAGATTGAGATAAGGGAGATGTAGGGTTGAGATATAAGGAGATGTAGGGTTGAGATAAGGGAGATGTAGGGTTGAGATAAGGGAGATGTAGGTTGAGATAAGGGAGATGTAGAGTTGTTTAAGATTG
>NIVC01002055.1:37500-65969 GCA_002269645.1 Macrostomum lignano | reverse complement strand
ATCTCGATGCCAGCCAGTCAACTGGAAGCTCGCCAGAGCCGAGTGGATCGGCGTGCCAGAATCGCTATTAATATTGATTGAGAGTTTTTTGTTCTGGTTACTGTTCTGACTTTAGTTCGTCTTGAATTTTTTTGCGTTTTCTTGACCCCTGAGAATTAATTGGTTTAACCGAGAACGTTTCCAATTAGAGTCTCATCTATGAGAATCGACCATTCAATTTTGGGAGAATCTCACCCTAAGAGAATCATTCTATTCAATCGGATTTGAAAATCTCACCCTATGAGAATCAATCCATCGAATCGGATTTGATAATCTTACCCTATGAAATTTGTTCTATTCAATCGGATTTGATAATCTCACCCTATTAGAATCAATTCATCGAATCGGATTTTGATAATTTCACCCTATGAGAATCAATCAATCGAATTAGATTTGATAATCTCACTCTATGAGAATCTATCCATCGAATCATATTTGATAATCTCACCCTATGAGAATCAATCAATCGAATTAGATTTTGATAATCTCACTCTATGAGAATCAATCCATCGAATCGGATCTGATATTCTCACCCTATTAGGATCAATCTATCGAATCGGATTGTGTGATCTCACCCTATTAGAATCAATCCATCGAATCGGATTTGATAATCTCACCCTATGAGAATCATTCTATTCAATCGAATTTGATAATCTCACCCTATTAGAGTCATACTATTCAGGCAGATTTGATAATATCATTTAATAAGAGTCGCGTTCTGCAATCGCATGTCAAAGTCTCACCCTAAGCTTGCCTCCCCAATATTTCTAGTTGTTATAGAAACGTTTCTTTTTTGCTTTATCACCTTTTTGTTAATGGTTTTCTTTCGATAGTTTATTCAAAATATAAAAATATGCAAAGAATTTTTTGAGCTGGAAGGTGGTCCAACTGCTTTCCTGCTGCATTTGATTTTTACAGCTTTTTGATAAAATCTGCTTCTGTTCTTGTGCTTCAATTAGTTTCAGCTTCATTTTTATACCGAGAAACTTTTAAATTTTCCTTATAAACTACTGATCTGAGTTGTAAAGACTTGCTAATAAATTTGGCATCTTTTTTGCAGTATTAATATGCAAAAAATAAGAATACTAGAGTTCCAAAGTGACGCTCAGTAAATCCCATTAATATGGCACTCTGTAAATCCAGAATGGCACTCTGTAAATCCAATCAAAATGGCACTCTGTAAATCCAAAATGGCACTCTGTAAATCCAATCAAAATGGCACTCTGTAAATCCAATCAAAATGGCACTCTGTAAATTCAATCAAAATGGCACTCTGTAAATCCAAAATGGCACTCTGTAAATTCAATATGGCACTCTGTAAATCCAATATGGCACTCTGTAAATCCAAAATGGCGCTCTGTAAATCCAAAATGACACTCTTTAAATCCAAAATGGCGCTCTGTAAATCCAATCAAAATGGCACTCTGTAAATCCAAAATGGCACTCTTTAAATCCAAAATGGCACTCTGTAAATCCAAAATGGCACTCTGTAAATCCAATCAAAATGGCACTCTGTAAATCCAATCAAAATGGCACTCTGTAAATCCAATCAAAATGGCACTCTTTAAATCCAAAATGGCACTCTGTAAATCCAAAATGGCACTCTGTAAATCCAAAATGGCACTCTGTAAATCCAAAATGGCACTCTGTAAATTCAATATGGCACTCTGTAAATCCAAAATGGCACTCTGTAAATCCAAAATGGCGTTCTGTAAATCCAAAATGGCACTCTGAAATCCAAAATGGCACTCTGTAAATTCAATATGGCACTCTGTAAATCCAAAATGGCACTCTGAAAATCCAAAATGGCACTCTGTAAATCCAAAATAGCACTCTGTAAATCCAAAATGGCACTCTGAAAATCCAAAAGGGCACTCTGTAAATCCAAAAGGGCACTCTGAAAATCCAAAATGGCACTCTGTAAATCCAATCAAAATGGCACTCTGTAAATCCAAAATGGCACTCTGTAAATTCAATATGGCACTCTGTAAATCCAAAATGGCACTCTGTAAATCCAAAATGGCACTCTGTAAATCCAATCAAAATGGCACTCTGTAAATCCAAAATGGCACTCTGTAAATCCAATCAAAATGGCACTCTGTAAATCCAATCAAAATGGCACTCTGTAAATTCAATCAAAATGGCACTCTGTAAATCCAAAATGGCACTCTGTAAATTCAATATGGCACTCTGTAAATCCAAAATGGCACTCTGTAAATCCAAAATGGCACTCTGTAAATCCAAAATGGCGTTCTGTAAATCCAAAATGGCACTCTGAAATCCAAAATGGCACTCTGTAAATTCAATATGGCACTCTGTAAATCCAAAATGGCACTCTGTAAATCCAAAATGGCACTCTGTAAATCCAAAATGGCACTCTGTAAATCCAATCAAAATGGCATTCTGTAAATCCAATCAAATTGGCACTCTGTAAATTCAATCAAAATGGCACTCTGTAAATCCAAAATGGCACTCTGTAAATTCAATATGGCACTCTGTAAATCCAAAATGGCACTCTGTAAATCCAAAATGGCACTCTGTAAATCCAAAATGGCGTTCTGTAAATCCAAAATGGCACTCTGAAATCCAAAATGGCACTCTGTAAATTCAATATGGCACTCTGTAAATCTAAAATGGCACTCTGAAAATCCAAAATGGCACTCTGTAAATCCAAAATGGCACTCTGTAAATCCAAAATGGCACTCTGAAAATCCAAAAGGGCACTCTGTAAATCCAAAATGGCACTCTGAAAATCCAAAAGGGCACTCTGTAAATCCAAAATGGCACTCTGAAAATCCAAAAGGGCACTCTGTAAATCCAAAATAGCACTCTGAAAATCCAAAAGGGCACTCTGTAAATCCAAAAGGGCACTCTGAAAATCCAAAAGGGCACTCTGTAAATCCAAAATGGCGCTCTGTAAATCCAAAATAGCACTCTGTAAATCCAATATGGCGTTCTGTAAATCCAAAATGGCGTTCTGTAAATCCAAAATAGCACTCTGTAAATCCAAAATGGCACTCTGTAAATCCAAAATGGCGTTCTGTAAATCCAAAAAGGCACTCTGTAAATCCAAAATGGCACTCTGAAAATCCAAAATGGCACTCTGTAAATCCAAAATAGCACTCTGTAAATCCAATATGGCATTCTGTAAATCCAAAATGGCGTTCTGTAAATCCAAAAAGGCACTCTGTAAATCCAAAATAGCACTCTGTAAATCCAATCAAAATGGCACTCTGTAAATCCAATCAAAATGGCACTCTGTAAATTCAATCAAAATGGCACTCTGTAAATCCAAAATGGCACTCTGTAAATTCAATATGGCACTCTGTAAATCCAAAATGGCACTCTGTAAATCCAAAATGGCACTCTGTAAATCCAAAATGGCGTTCTGTAAATCCAAAATGGCACTCTGAAATCCAAAATGGCACTCTGTAAATCCAATCAAAATGGCACTCTGTAAATCCAAAATGGCACTCTGTAAATTCAATATGGCACTCTGTAAATCCAAAATGGCACTCTGTAAATCCAAAATGGCACTCTGTAAATCCAAAATGGCACTCTGTAAATCCAAAATGGCACTCTGTAAATCCAATCAAAATGGCACTCTGTAAATCCAAAATGGCACTCTGTAAATCCAATCAAAATGGCACTCTGTAAATCCAATCAAAATGGCACTCTGTAAATTCAATCAAAATGGCACTCTGTAAATCCAAAATGGCACTCTGTAAATTCAATATGGCACTCTGTAAATCCAAAATGGCACTCTGTAAATCCAAAATGGCACTCTGTAAATCCAAAATGGCGTTCTGTAAATCCAAAATGGCACTCTGAAATCCAAAATGGCACTCTGTAAATTCAATATGGCACTCTGTAAATCCAAAATGGCACTCTGAAAATCCAAAATGGCACTCTGTAAATCCAAAATGGCACTCTGTAAATCCAAAATGGCACTCTGAAAATCCAAAAGGGCACTCTGTAAATCCAAAATGGCACTCTGAAAATCCAAAAGGACACTCTGTAAATCCAAAATGGCACTCTGAAAATCCAAAAGGGCACTCTGTAAATCCAAAAGGGCACTCTGAAAATCCAAAAGGGCACTCTGTAAATCCAAAATGGCGCTCTGTAAATCCGAAATGGCACTCTGTAAATCCAAAATGGCGTTGTGTAAATCCAAAATAGCACTCTGTAAATCCAAAATGGCACTCTGTAAATACAAAATGGCACTCTGTAAATCCAAAATGGCACTCTGTAAATCCAATATGGCACTCTGAAAATCCAAAATGGCACTCTGTAAATCCAAAATGGCACTCTGTAAATCCAAAATGGCACTCTGTAAATCCAAAATGGCACTCTGTAAATCCAATATGGCACTCTGTAAATCCAAAATGGCACTCTGTAAATCCAAAATGGCACTCTGTAAATCCAAAATGGCGTTCTGTAAATCCAAAATGGCATTCTGTAAATCCAAAATGGCACTCTGTAAATCCAAAATGGCGTTCTGTAAATCCAAAATGGCGTTCTGTAAATCCAAAATAGCACTCTGTAAATCCACTCTGAAAGACCCTCCGTAAACTTCAAACTTTCAAAAATTCTGTTCAAAATATCGCGCCAGATTTCTCCATCATCAGAGATGAACTGCATGCATCATGACTGCAGTGGCATGTCTGAGCTATCTTTAAGCTGCGGCAAGCTCAATACCGCTCTCTATATTGCCCGTTGTCCTTCAAGGGGATCAGTCTGCATAGGCCTAAAATTCCTTCAGAATAATGTTCCAGTTGCGAGCACCTTTCTCCTGCAGCAAGCTAACGGCCCGGGTTTAACGGGCCGTCTAAGTGGCCTAATAGGCCTATATAATGTAATAGGAAATTTTATCTGCTAACTGGGTCTGCCCAACACCCGCGCCAGAGGCTGTCGCCGCCGCTGCCAATCTGCGCAACTGTCACTTTTTCCTCGCTCCAAGAGCAGCGCCACCTGTCAGCCTCATCAAAAATACGAAATTTCCTCCAAACCCACCGCCGCCGCCCTTGCGCATCTCTAAACGCAAAGCCCCTGGCGGCGGTTTGCAGAAAAAAAACTTGTTGCTCTCCCAGCTCATAACGCCATGGAATTTGGATACATTTGGATTCTGCAGTCTCTGGCTGACTCTGCAGGGGGGGGGGCTGTTTTAAATTTTCAAATTTTAATAGTGAGGAATTTTTACTCTCCCCCGCCAGGCTGCTCTGGTTTTGCGAATTAGCACGAGCGACGGCTGAGGGGATGTAGGAGGAGGGAGGCTGGCTGAATCGAATTTCGGGACGTCATGATCTGCTAAGACCCAGCATCAATATTTTCACTTTGTCTTTTTATTCTCTTGTATCTTGCATTTTGGCTGATTAGTGAGGTTTATGGATGTGAACTATACTCAGCATGCAGCTATCTATCTATCTATATCTGTCTATCTATCTATCTATCTATCTATTTATCTATCTATCTATCTATCTATCTATCTATCTATCTATCTATCTATCTGTCTATCTATCTATCTATCTATCTATCTATCTATCTATCTATCTATCTATCTATCTATCTATCTATCTATCTATCTATCTATCTATCTATCTATCTATCTATCTATCTATCTATCTATCTATCTATCTATCTATCTATCTATCTATCTATCTATATATCTATCTATCTATATATCTATCTATCTATCTATCTATCATCTATCTATCTATCTATCTATCTATCTATCTATCTATCTATCTATCTATCTATCTATCTATCTATCTATCTATCTATCTATCTATCTATCTATCTATCTATCTATCTATCTATCTACCTATCTATCTATCTATCTATCTATCTATCTATCTATCTATCTATCTATCTATCTATCTATCTATCTATCTATCTATCTATCTATCTATCTATCTATCTATCTATCTATCTATCTATCTATCTATCTATCTATCTATCTATCTATCTATCTATCCATCTATTTTAATTATCCAATTTCTCAGCTTCAGCATCTGTCTTGACCGTTAAAAACAAGCTGAATTCGATGGGCTGGTCTCTCAGTTCGCTTCCGCACCCAATCCATCTCCCTGCCACCCACTAGCTGTTCCTGCAAATAAATCAAGCAGATTGGAACAAGCGAGAGGCAGTGAAGCATGTAGCAGTAACAGTTACTAGGCGATAAGACTCCCTAATAAGAGAAACTAATGATCCATACCCAAAGAGAAATCGACTCCAGTTCCTCCGAGTCGACAGTCACTGAGACAGACAGGCTTTCATAGATTAAGGGAATTGCGATAAGAATGCCCCCCCTCACTATTTACAAATGATTCAAGCGCTGATTCAAGTCCGGTCTGATTGGTTCCGCCACATTTATCTGCTCAACTTTTCATTGGCTGGCTCACAGCGCTGCCCTGCTCCCCTTCCACTCTGGTGTTTAAGACAAATGGAAGGCAATTTATAACTGGGAATCTGCAGTTATTTATTGCCAAGCTGTTGACCAACCCTCATCGGCACTGAGGCTTGCCGCTTTTAATCAGTGGAAGTTTTTTTCGGTTGGAGAGGAAAATGATGGACAATTTCCTGTCACACCCTCAAGCGCCACCGCCACCGCCACCACCGCTGCCTCAGCCGCAGCAGCCAGCAAGGCGCTCGCAGCTTCCGACAATGATGTTTGACGGTAAGTTACTATTAGTTTAAGTGATATATATAGAGGTCACCGACAGGGACCCTTACAAGGATTACCTAGGTTTTTTCCAATAGATATGGAAATAGATATGGGTGACAGGGGTTCCTATAGCTAGATATGGGTGACAGGGGTTCTTATAGATATGGGTGACAGGGGTTCCTATAGATATGGGTGACAGGGGTTCTTATAGATATGGGTGACAGGGGTTCTTATAGATATGGGTGACAGGGGTTCTTATAGATATGGGTGACAGGGGTTCTTATAGATATGGGTGACAGGGGTTCCTATAGATATGGGTGACAGGGGTTCTTATAGATATGGGTGACAGGGGTTCTTATAGATATGGGTGACAGGGGTTCTTATAGATATGGGTGACAGGGGTTCCTATATAGATATGGGTGACAGGGGTTCCTATAGCTAGATATGGGTGACAGGGGTTCCTATATAGATATGGGTGACAGGGGTTCCTATAGATATGGGTGACAGGGGTTCCTAGATATGGGTGACAGGGGTTCCTATAGATAGATATGGGTGACAGGGGTTCCTATAGATATGGGTGACAGGGGTTCCTATAGATAGATATGGGTGACAGGGGTTCTATAGATAGATATGGGTGACAACAGGGGTTTCTGTAGATAGATATGGGTGACAGGGGTTTCTATAGATAGATATGGGTGACAGGGGTTCCTATAGATAGATATGGGTGACAGGGGTTCCTATAGATAGATGGGTGACACAGGGGTTCCTATAGATAGATGTGGGTGACAACAGGGGTTCTTATAGATTGGTATGGGTGACAGGGGTTTCTATAGATAGATATGGGTGACAATAGGGGTTTCTGTAGATAGATATGGGTGACAGGGGTTCCTATAGATAGATGTGGGTGACAGGGGTTCCTATAGATAGATGTGGGTGACAACAGGGGTTCTTATAGATTGGTATGGGTGACAGGGGTTTCTATAGATAGATATGGGTGACAATAGGGGTTTCTGTAGATAGATATGGGTGACAATAGGGGTTTCTGTCTGTAGATAGATATGGGTGACAATAGGGGTTTCTGTAGATAGATATGGGTGACAGGGGTTCCATCTTGGTTATTTTACAGTTGCCAGGGATTCTATCTTGGATATTTTTCACCTCACCTGGGTTATTTCCCGGCTAACCAGGGATTCCATTGCCTGGAAGATAAAAAAAGGTTTTCGACGCGAATTTTTTAAAGTTATTCGCAGAGCAAAAATCTCCTTGACGCGCGCGCATCGTTGACTTTTGTCTCCCAGATTTCGGCAAAGTCATTTACAATGGAGCTGTAGTGTATAGGCTTAACAATGATTCCGTTTAATCTTCGCCCTTGGGCATATATATGCATTATAGGCTTATATTGGAGCCTTTGCACTTCGCTTGAATGCTCTGTCTAGCCAAGTTTTTGCATGCGGGCTGGTGCATGGTGCCATACACCTTCCCATATACACCCGAGGCCAATTATATAAGAGGATATTTCAACTTTGAAATCATTTCTGTTTGAGGATAATTTCAGCTTCCGCGCCAGTGAGCAGGCAAGTGTGAGCAAGCGATGTTAGATAGTAGATAGTTGGAGTGCCAATACAGTGATTTCAGGTATAGAATAACAAAGCTTTTGTTTTTGAGCTCCTCCTATACACCTGGTCAGTCATTTATCATTTAGAACTGATTAAGTTAATTATAGCAGTTTAGCTATTATACCAATACCAAGATGCCTTTAAACCACGTATGCTATCGTGTAGCAACAGACAGTGCGTAAGCCTAAGTCGCCTGCTGCACGAAAGCAATGATTTTAAGCTGTTAGATGAATCTAAATAAGGCGGCTAAGGCCCCACAAAATTGCGCTACAACGAATTATAAATGAAAGAGCTCGGCGAATGACAGAAGTTCGACTTTTGCCACCTGTTGGACGTTAACCTCCAGCGGCCTAAGACAGGGGTGGGGGCGCCCACCAAGGGGAGACCACCAAGAGACAGAGGCGCCAACCAAGAGACAGGGGCGCCCACCAAGAGACAGGGACGCCCACCAAGAGACCGGCGCCCACCAAGGGGAGACCACCAAGAGACAGAGGCACCAACCAAGAGACAGGGGCGCCCACCAAGAGACAGGGACGCCCACCAAGAGACCGGCGCCCACCAAGGGGAGACCACCAAGAGACAGAGGCGCCAACCAAGAGACAGGGGCGCCCACCAAGAGACAGGGGTTGCCAACCAATAGACAGGGGTTGCCAACCAAGAGACAGGGGTTGCCAACCAATAGACAGGGGCGCCCACCAAGGGGTGCCAACCAGAGACAGGGGCGCCCACCAAGGGGCGCCAACGGGGGGCCGTAGCCCAGCGGTAGCGCAGCTGCTCTGGTGTGCCGCTACCCAGGCTCGATTCCAAGTGCAGCCACATTAATTTGGGGCTGAATTGGAATTTCGGCTTGGCTCGCTTGTGCAATTAACGGCCTTGAGAGCCAACCCCCCAAGGCGCAGTGAAGTGTACATGCCTAACAATTGATAAAGTTAGGGCCGCTGTACACTCCTGTGTGAGTGTGTGCCTGCGTAACGTATCCGCGCGCTTGTATGCCTGCTCAGGGGAGTCGGCGGAATGGGCAGTAATGCCTCTCGCCGGTTGTGTGCCTATGTCGCTTAAAGTGCGCCAGGGTGCACACAACCCCCCTGCCTCTAATAAATAATAAGGGGCGCCAACCAGAGACAGGGGCGCCCAACAACGGGCGCCAACCAGAGACAGGGGCGCCCACCAAGGGGCGCCAACCAGAGACAGGGGCGCCCAACAAGGGGCACCAACCAGAGACGGAGCGCCCACCAAGAGACAGGGGCGCCCACCAAGAGACAGGGGCACCAACCAAGAGACAGGGGCTGCCAACCAAGAGACGACAGGAATGCAGACCAAGGGACAAAAAATCGACAAATTTTTAAAAAACAAAAATTCACGCATGCTCTCTGACGCGTTCGCCTAGCAGGCCAAGGCCGGGTCAACCAGCTCGGCGGGGTGTTCATCAACGGCCGGCCGCTGCCGCACCACGTCCGGGTGCAGATTGTCGAACTGGCTGGCAAAGGCGTCCGGCCCTGCGACATCAGCCGCCGACTGCGGGTCAGTCACGGATGCGTGAGCAAGATCTTGCAACGGTTTCAGGAGACAGGTAAGGCTTCTTTTGAAAATAAGTATTTAATATAATACAATTGATATTTAGACGGATTACTTAAGTTAGAAAAAGATTGAGAAAGATATGAGAGTTCCGTGAGAAAGAGACGAGAGATCCATGAAAAAGAGACGAGAGATCCATGAGAAAGAGACGAGAAATCCATGAGAAAGAGACGAGAGATCCACGAGAAAGAGACAAAATATCCATGAGAAAGAGACGAGAGACCCGTGAGAAAGAGACAAAATATCCATGAGAAAGAGACGATAGATGAGATCTATGAGAAAGAGACGAGAGATTCATGAGAAAGAGACGAGAGATCCATGAGAAAGAGACGAGAGATCCACGAGAAAGAGACAAAATATCCATGAGAAAGAGACGAGAGACCCGTGAGAAAGAGACAAAATATCCATGAGAAAGAGACGATAGATGAGATCTATGAGAAAGAGACGAGAGATTCATGAGAAAGAGACGAGAGATCCATGAGAAATAGACGAAATATCCATGAGAGAGAGACAAGAGATTCATGAGAAAGAGACGAGAGATCCGTGAGAAAGAGACGAGAGATTCATGAGAAAGAGACAAAGTGATCTATGCAAAAGAGACGAGAGATCCGTGAGAAAGAGACGAGAGATCCATGAGAAAGAGACGAGAGATCCATGAGAAAGAGACGAGAGATCCATGAGAAAGAGACGAGAGATCCATGAGAAAGAGACGAGAGATCCATGAGAAAGAGACGAGAGATCCATGAGAAAGAGACAATCATGCGAAACAGAGAAATGAGAAGTAGAGAGCGGGCCTAGGAGTATAAATCTCAAGGATAGAATGCAAAACAATGAGAAAAGAGTGAGCAGAGAAGACACATTGTTGAGAGGTGAGTAGATCTCAGGCGTATAAGTTTTAGCTGAAGAAAAACATGTGTAAAAGCCGTGCATGCACCTTGTCCGCGCACGGCAGGCACGGTGACACCCGGCGTCACCGGCGGCAACCGGCGAGCCGTGGCGGAACCGGTTGATCGGCGAATCCAAGCGATCCGGGCCCGGGAGCCCAGCCTGCCGGCCTGGGAGATTCGGGCTCGTCTGGTCGCTGGCGGGCTGTGCGACGAGCGGACGGCACCCAGCGTGGCCGCCATCAGCCGGTTGATGAGGCGCAGCGGTGAGGCTGGACGCGGGGATTGGGAGATTGGGAGATGTTGGGTTTCTGGGGTTGAGATAAGGGAGATGTAGGGTTGAGATAAGGGACATGTAGGGTTGAGATAAGGGAGATGTAGAGTTGAGATAAGGGAGATGTAGGGTTGAGATAAGGGACATGTAGGGTTGAGATAAGGGAGATGTAGAGTTGTTAAAGATTGAGATAAGGGAGATGTAGAGTTTTTTAAGGTTGAGATAAGGGAGATGTAGGGTTGAGATAAGGGAGATGTAGAGTTGCTTGAGATTGAGATAAGGGAGATGTAGAGTTTTTTAAGGTTGAGATAAGGGAGATGTAGGGTTGAGATAAGGGATATGTAGGGTTGAGATAAGGGAGATGTAGAGTTTTTTAAGGTTGAGATAAGGGAGATGTAGGGTTGAGATAAGGGATATGTAGGGTTGAGATAAGGGAGATGTAGAGTTGCTTAAGATTGAGATAAGGGAGATGTAGAGTTTTTTAAGGTTGAGATAAGGGAGATGTAGGGTTGAGATAAGGGAGATGTAGAGTTGCTTAAGATTGAGATAAGGGAGATGTAGAGTTTTTTAAGGTTGAGATAAGGGACATGTAGGGTTGAGATAAGGGAGATGTAGAGTTGCTTAAGATTGAGATAAGGGAGATGTAGAGTTTTTTAAGGTTGAGATAAGGGAGATGTAGGGTTGAGATAAGGGACATGTAGGGTTGAGATAAGGGACATGTAGGGTTGAGATAAGGGAGATGTAGAGTTGTTAAAGATTGAGATAAGGGAGATGTAGAGTTTTTTAAGGTTGAGATAAGGGAGATGTAGGGTTGAGATAAGGGAGATGTAGAGTTGCTTAAGATTGAGATAAGGGAGATGTAGAGTTTTTTAAGGTTGAGATAAGGGAGATGTAGGGTTGAGATAAGGGACATGTAGAGTTTTTTAAGGTTGAGATAAGGGAGATAGGTAGGGTTTGTCGGATTAAGAAAAGGGATAAGGGAGACTCGAGAATCAGTGGTTAGATTCAGAGAGTTAAGCTGAAATTTAGGAGTTTCAGATAGTTGGAGTGAAGTATCAAATGAAAGAGAAAAAAACACTTTCGCCAGCCAGGTGAAAATCTGTTAATGCGTTTTAAGAAGCGCGATTGCGCAGTGGCTGTCAAATTCATGCCGGACCCTCCACCATCCTCCAAACTCGTCATCAATCGCGCTATTATGGTGGGGCTGCAATGAGAAGATGAGAGGCTGATGGTTCGGACCTTGACATGAGGCACCGCCCACAACAGAATGGTGTGATGTATGGCTGGCTGACTTGCTGAGCTGCCCTCCTGCACTGCCTGCCCTGCCTTGACTCCTCTGACGTTATTTTTTGTGCGCCGGTGCCCAGAAGAAGAGCTTGACACCTCCGATGAAGTCAGTCAGCCTCACGGGCGCTTCATCAGTCATTATAGTAGGAGAGAAAAAAGTGGACGAAGCACACGGGGGACTCAAATAAATCAATTGCAATTAAATGGGCGTTATTCACAGATATCTTGTCCTGGGATATATTCCCTCGTTCAGTTGGGATTCTAATACACCCCTCAGGGTGCATCTGTCCGCTGGGCCACAGAGAGGCTTGTCCAGCCTTGACTTTTATATACAACACGCTCTGAACACCGGCATTTTGTCAGTTGTGTTCGCTTGCTTGAATGATTCTTAATTCTCTACTAAAAGTTGCCGCGGCTCCGAACACAGCCAACAACTAGGCTTGTAAAGTTGTATGCAAAGTCATTTATTTCTTCCACCAACCTGTCAGTGTGCTTCATGTGCTGACGGCGAATATTGAGTGAGGGAGAACTGAGGTGCCGCCAGCCCACATGCTCAGCTAGATACACATGTCGCTTGCTGCTTAGTTGTGCCTCCGTGCGCAATCACGCGTTAAAAACCTGCGGCCATATGACCACCTGGACAAGGATGCAGGCTCTATGCTCTACTCTATGTACCTGTTTCCCTTGTTGTTGCCATAGTCGCATCACCTGCCGTTGGGGATTTCGGTGTTCTTTGGGGGGATAGGAAACTATTCGAAAAATACCGAGTTCGACCTGTTTCATCTATTCGTATACGAAGTAGCTAATCTAGACTCACCCACGCTCGCATTGAGTTAATGCCTATTTGTATGCGATTACCGCCTGAAACTGGGCCAGTCATCGGATTCGTGAGGCGTGTGAGTAGCAGAGCCGTCCTCTGATTGATTGAAGCTTGAGATGGGGCGGCGAGTTGCCATGAATAATTGACACTTTCTTTTGGCTTCTCTGCTGTAGCAATAAGTTGGAGGTGGTTCACTAGATTTTGGCGGGAATTTCATTGTGAAGGGGTTCGAATGTGCCCTCTGTGTGTCCTCTGTGTCCCTCTGTGCCCTCTGTGTGCCCTCTGTGTGTCCTCTGTGTGCCCTCTGTGTGTACTCTGTGTCCCTCTGTGTGCCCTGTGTGCCTCTGTGTGCCCTCTGTGTGCCCTCTGTGTGCCCTCTGTGTGTACTCTGTGTCCCACTGTGTGCCCTCTGTGTGTACTCCGTGTCCCTCTGTGTGCCCTCTGTGTGCCCTCTGTGTGCCCTCTGTGTGTACTCTGTGTCCCTCTGTTTGCCCTTTGTGTGTACTCCGTGTCCCTCTGTGTGCCCTCTGTGTGCCCTCTGTGTGCCCTCTGTGTGCCCTCTGTGTGCCCTCTGTGTGTACTCTGTGTCCCTCTGTGTGCCGTCTGTGTGTACTCCGTGTCCCTCTGTGTGCCCTCTGTGTGCCCTCTGTGTGCCCTCTGTGTGCCCTCTGTGTGCCCTCTGTGTGCCCTCTGTGTGCCCTCTGTGTGCCCTCTGTGTGTACTCTGTGTCCCTCTGTGTGCCCTCTGTGTACTCTGTGTCCCTCTGTGTGCCCTCTGTGTGTACTCTGTGTCCCTCTGTGTGCCCTCTGTGTCCCTCTGTGTGCCCTCTGTGTGCCCTCTGTGTGCCCTCTGTGTGCCCTCTGTGTGCCCTCTGTGTGCCCTCTGTGTGTACTCTGTGTCCCACTGTGTGCCCTCTGTGTGTACTCCGTGTCCCTCTGTGTGCCCTCTGTGTGCCCTCTGTGTGCCCTCTGTGTGTACTCTGTGTCCCTCTGTTTGCCCTTTGTGTGTACTCCGTGTCCCTCTGTGTGCCCTCTGTGTGCCCTCTGTGTGCCCTCTGTGTGCCCTCTGTGTGCCCTCTGTGTGTACTCTGTGTCCCTCTGTGTGCCGTCTGTGTGTACTCCGTGTCCCTCTGTGTGCCCTCTGTGTGCCCTCTGTGTGCCCTCTGTGTGCCCTCTGTGTGCCCTCTGTGTGCCCTCTGTGTGCCCTCTGTGTGCCCTCTGTGTGTACTCTGTGTCCCTCTGTGTGCCCTCTGTGTACTCTGTGTCCCTCTGTGTGCCCTCTGTGTGTACTCTGTGTCCCTCTGTGTGCCCTCTGTGTCCCTCTGCATGCCCCTCTATGCCCTCTGTGTGCCCTCTATGTTTTCTGTGTGCCCTCTGTGTCCCTCTGTGTGCCCTCTTTTTGCCCTCTGTGTGTCCTCTCTGTCCCTCTGTGTGCCCACTGTGTGCCCTTCTGTGTGCCCCTCTGTGTGTCCCTCTTGTGTGCCCTTCTGTGTGCCCTCTGTGTCCCTCTGTGTGTCTTCTGTGTACCTCTGTGTGCCCTCTGTGTAGCCTCTGCCGCTCCCATTCAAAGCGCTTACAATCGCCAAAGGTAACGGGCAGGGCCATTTGAAACCTCGCGCTCTCGCAGACTCGAACAGCTCGTCATCTGCAGACGCTGGCCAGCAGTCGCAGCAGAAGAAGCTCAGACAGCAGCATCAGCATCAGCAGGCCTCTTCAACCGCCGCATGCGAAGACTCTAACGATGGCCTCGTAGCTGAAGAGGTGCCGGCAGTGGAAGCCGTTGCTTCATCCAATCGACAGTGCAGAAACGGCAGCCCGCCGGCAAACTCGCTGGTGACTTCGACAACTCCGTCCGATGCTGAGGCGGCTGTCGCCAGCCTGGAAGCTCCGGACAACTCGGAGCTGTCAATCAACAGCCAGCATCAGCAGCAGCAGCAGCAGCAGAAATCTGGCAGCGGTCGCCGATGCCGGACAACTTTCAGCGACCAGCAGGTTCGCGCGCTGGAGGCGGCGTTCCAGCAGACGCACTACCCCAGCCTGGCCATGCGCGAGGCCCTCGCCACGGCGGTGGCGCTGTCCGAGTCCAAGGTGCAGGTCTGGTTCAGCAACAGGCGCGCCCGATGGCGCAAGCAGGTCAACAGCGCCAATGCCACCGACTGCCAGAGGCATCTCGGCGGCGGCGACCGGGAGCTCGTCGAATCGTCCGAGCTTCAACAGCAAGCCGGAATCACCACGGAAGAAGAGAATTTCCACAGCGAAGAGATGGGAAACGAATTTGACAACGCCGTCGAAGATGGGATCGGGAGCGATGCGAGCGGACTGCAGGATCTTGGACTCTTGGCTAATTTACCGGGTTAGTGTTTTTCTCCGCTTTGTTATTATTTTTTCGATACATATCGGTTCGGTGTTTAATTTCTACTATGATATGAATTCCTTTATTCTACTTTTAGTAGAAGAGTAGGCTTGTGCAGTATATAATTATTTGACGCATCATATTTTTTTGAGATTTTAATGACAACAAATCGTTTTTGTTTGAATTTCCTGGCTGGCAATATTATTCTTCTATTAGAGGTAGTGATGCACTAAGCTTGTACAAAGAAGGCAATTTTTACAATTTTCGATACATATCGGTTTGGCTGATAATCGAAAAAATGCAGAAACTTTTAACATTACTATATACGCTTTACTTGCTACTTCTCACTTCTCTAACGAAGCATAGTAGTATAAATAAGCATCGTAAATATATATTTCACATCATTACACCGAACCGCTGCTAGATTCGAACCCCAACCTTCCCAATGAAGACCGGACGCTCCATGGCAACTAACACAGCTCTTCTTTCATTTAATTCCAGGCTGCACCCTGATCCACGGCTCCAAGCCTGTGGTGCCTCTGCCGCGGTTTCCGGTGAGTAGACTGAGCAGTGTTTATAAGCATCCGGATTTAAACTTACCATTTCATATGCTTGAAGGCAGTGAGCTAACGTCGCAAAACATTACGTTGTACACGATTCTTTTAGTTTGTCGCACCGCCCCGGTTCGTTCTGCCGCCGCCTCCGCTACCGCCTCCGCCGCCGCCGCCTCCGCCGCCTCATTCGACACTGTCGATGCCCTCTGCTTCGTCAGCCTTCGGATTGCCCTCAACTGCATCGGTTTGTCTGCAGGATGCGGCCGCCTTCTGGCAGCAGCTGGCCGTCTTTGCCAGCCTCTGCGGCGGCAGAAATACTGCTGGTCACCATGGCAACAGCCAGTTGTAGCCTGCATTCTCTCCGATCGATTCCCATTTTTTCCAACAAAGACTGTTTGCGCATCGACAACCTGTTTAACCACAATTTACTCTGCTTATAGTAGCCGTGACTACTGCTAAATGTTGTGCAAAGACTTATTTATGTTGGTTAATAACAGCGAGCGCGGTATAAAGTTTATTGATCCTTAATACTAAGTAGCTAGTGGTTCTTTATAAACCTTATAGTAAAAAGGTAAATACAATAAATTATGCTTAGCTTAAAAGCTCTCAAATACGAGCTATCTTCTCCAATGTTTTCTTGAGGCACTGGCTCTTTCGGTCAGTCAGTCAGTCAGTCAGTCAGTCAGTCAGTCAGTCAGTCAGTCAGTCAGTCAGTCAGTCAGTCAGTCAGTCAGTCAGTCAGTCAGTCAGTCAGTCAGTCAGTCAGTCAGTCAGTCAGTCAGTCAGTCAGTCAGTCAGTCAGTCAGTCAGTCAGTCAGTCAGTCAGTCAGTCAGTCAGTCAGTCAGTCAGTCAGTCAGTCACCCACTCACTCAAGTCAGTCAGTCAGTCAGTCAGTCAGTCAGTCAGTCAGTCAGTCAGTCAGTCAGTCAGTCAGTCAGTCAGTCAGTCAGTCAGTCAGTCAGTCAGTCAGTCAGTCAGTCAGTCAGTCAGTCAGTCAGTCAGTCAGTCAGTCAGTCAGTCAGTCAGTCAGTCAGTCACCCACTCACTCAAGTCAGTCAGTCAGTCAGTCAGTCAGTCAGTCAGTCAGTCAGTCAGTCAGTCAGTCAGTCAGTCAGTCAGTCACCCACTCACTCAAGTCAGTCAGTCAGTCAGTCAGTCAGTCAGTCAGTCAGTCAGTCAGTCAGTCAGTCAGTCAGTCAGTCAGTCAGTCAGTCAGTCAGTCAGTCAGTCAGTCAGTCAGTCAGTCAGTCAGTCAGTCAGTCAGTCAGTCACCCACTCACTCAAGTCAGTCAGTCAGTCAGTCAGTCAGTCAGTCAGTCAGTCAGTCAGTCAGTCAGTCAGTCAGTCAGTCAGTCAGTCAGTCAGTCAGTCAGTCAGTCAGTCAGTCAGTCAGTCAGTCAGTCAGTCAGTCAGTCAGTCAGTCAGTCAGTCAGTCAGTCACCCACTCACTCAAGTCAGTCAGTCAGTCAGTCAGTCAGTCAGTCAGTCAGTCAGTCAGTCAGTCAGTCAGTCAGTCAGTCAGTCAGTCAGTCAGTCAGTCAGTCAGTCAGTCAGTCAGTCAGTCAGTCAGTCAGTCAGTCAGTCAGTCAGTCAGTCAGTCAGTCACCCACTCACTCAAGTCAGTCAGTCAGTCAGTCAGTCAGTCAGTCAGTCAGTCAGTCAGTCAGTCAGTCAGTCAGTCAGTCAGTCAGTCAGTCAGTCAGTCAGTCAGTCAGTCAGTCAGTCAGTCAGTCAGTCAGTCAGTCAGTCAGTCAGTCAGTCAGTCAGTCAGTCAGTCAGTCAGTCAGTCAGTCAGTCAGTCAGTCAGTCAGTCAGTCAGTCAGTCAGTCAGTCAGTCAGTCAGTCAGTCAGTCACCCACTCACTCAAGTCAGTCAGTCAGTCAGTCAGTCAGTCAGTCAGTCAGTCAGTCAGTCAGTCAGTCAGTCAGTCAGTCAGTCAGTCAGTCAGTCAGTCAGTCAGTCAGTCAGTCAGTCAGTCAGTCAGTCAGTCAGTCAGTCAGTCAGTCAGTCAGTCAGTCAGTCAGTCACCCACTCACTCAAGTCAGTCAGTCAGTCAGTCAGTCAGTCAGTCACCCACTCACTCAAGTCAGTCAGTCAGTCGTGGAGGAGTCCAACTGGAATGAGCAGGCTGCTCCGAAGGCAAAGATGCGGTTTTCAAAATGATTCCTGAGTCCGAAGACTTTTTTTATCAGTTTAACTCGAAATGCGAGTGGGCAATGCTATCAAGATTTTTGTGTGCGAATCTGTCTGTTAAATAACTTTTTCAATGTTAGCGTTATGCAGTGACTTTTATAGACTAAACTGCAGTGCTAGTAAAGTTTGCTATCAATAGCCACAAAATTATTGATTTTTATGCCACGGAAAAGTTCAGCGATTTGACCGGATTTCTATCGAATGCACATAAACGCAGCTAAATTTACTTTGAAAAAATTCTAACAAAGATGACCAAAAATCGTCTTTTGCCTTTGATTGGCACCTCTTTTCTGTGTCGTCTGTCTGTGTTTGTCTGTCTGTCTGTCTGTCTGTCTGTCTGTCTCTGTCTGTCTGTCTGTCTGTCTGTCTGTCTGTCTGTCTGTCTGTCTGTCTGTCTGTCTGTCTGTCTGTCTGTCTGTCTGTCTGTCCGTCAGTCTGTCTCTGTCTGTCTGTCTGTCTGTCTGTCTGTCTGTCTTAGTGTCTGTCTGTCTTAGTGTCTGTCTGTCTTAGTGTCTGTCTGTCTTAGTGTCTGTCTGTCTGCCTGTCTGTCTACGTGTCTGTTTCTTTGCTAACGTTGTGTAGATTTTAAGAGTGGTGATCAGTCACTCAAAAACTCCCACTTCTAGACAATGGGTAACAAGTGCCACGGCATGTGCAAAGTCAAATATCTCTTACTGTAGCGGATCCTTTAGTAGCTCTTGACTTCTTGTTTCGGCAGCGGTGAGGTAATGTTTCTGTGAGTCGTTGATTTTATCTGTGGATCGACCAAAAGCGAAAGCGAATCCGAAGTCTTTACGAGCTACGGTCCTCGAACTCGGAATTAACAATAAAACGTGCGCCTTAATGCACAATTGAATTCTCTAGGTTTCTGCAATGGGTCCTCCTGAAGGGGCGTCTTCTTCGTTACGTCGGAAACGTAACGGATAGCTCAAATCAATAAATCCTCTAGGAATACATCCTAGGAAACAGGGAGGCTTTTCTCAAATGTGTCGACAACAAAGGGCTCTCGTGAACTCAATTAATCAACTTATTAACGCTAACAATCAAAGAACTGAATCCGGTAAACGCTTACCAATCGGACGTGTGGTCCCTCAGAGATTGGTCTTTTTTTCTTTGTTTCTTCGGAGTCTTAGAGACCGCTCTGAGTCTGAATTTTTTACTCGGATTTTTACTTATATTTATAGAAAAATTTTGGGGCAAAACCGGTTTGGAATTGGGTATTTACTTAGGTCATTCATGCTTGATTGAGCTGTTATGTATGTTTGAGCATTGCCATACTCGTGAATGGGGTGAAGCAAATACAGCTGTTGGAAACCGATTCCTTGATCAAACAATGTTGCTCTCACGTGGGGTTCAAAATCACTCTGTTTGCGCGTGATTCCTAAAAATAGATGACTCATTCTAGAATAAATTGACTTTCTTAGAATATTACTTTAAGTAGGGCATCACGGTATGGTTTAATAACTCTCTACAGTTGTCCCGAAATTGTAGTTGTTTTGTCCATTACTCCGCCGCGTTCAGTGGCTTGCCAATGTATGTGGTGCGGAGTAATGAGGTTTTAACTGTGAGGGGGAGGCCTGCCTATTTATGCGCTTTTGCGTTCTCGTTACTCTCGTAACTCTGCATTTTACGAGCTATATGAGATGCTCATCTGACCACTCAATTATCTGCTGCACGGGAGGAACGGATTCGGTGAATTGATGATAAATTTTCAAATGATAAAACTACTGTAAATTTCAAGCCGCAATTCAAGTAGCGCTTTGCGATTGGCTGACAGCAGGCACTAGCAAATATTATTTCAGGATCTTCTCCCTTCCATCCTGAGCCAGCTTGATTCACCCCCATTTGCATCTGTAGCTCTGTAGCCCTATCTGGTAAAGCACCAAGCGAGAAAGCCATGACTGCTTCAAGATCGCTGGTCCAGTTCATTGCCAGCTGCCTCATCTGTGCGTCCGCCTCATCTGCGCTGACTTTCAAAATCGGACTGGTCGTGCAGAACGGCTTCATCAACGAGTCGCTGATTGAGAATGCGGCATCCAGGCGGATCAACTCGAACTGGCGAGTCCTGCCTCATCACGAGGTGTCCTTCGTGCGCGTGACGGTTGACGGGTGCAGCTCGCAGCTCGCAGTGCAAACTCGTGAGTGGCTTTGAGTGGTTTTCTGTCTGAAAGGTGACAAACCTGTGCAACCGGTAACAAACAGAATGGTTGTGCCTGGTAAAAACGTATCTAATGGTTGACCTCGGGACATAAAGCTGCACCCTGCCAGAAACAGACAACTTGCTTTGTCACAGTCTTGATACTGACAAGATGTCTTCCTGGGAAGTTTATTTCAGTTTCAGTTATGCATCATTGAGCAGCCAAGCAATCCGCCACCCTACATGCAGTGTGCTCAGAGCCCGGCTTATCAGGCCTAATTGGTGTGGGCTGCTGCTCTCTGCTGGACCAGCTGGCCTCATTCAGCGAGTCCCTCAAGCTGCCGTTCATCGCCCTGCCGACGGCCCTGTGCGATGCCGAACCACTGCTGAAAGGTCAGGCAGCACTTTTAAATCTCGCCATTTGATGCACCATCACTGAAGCCATTCACCGATTCCTTCAACAGGTCACACAGTGGTGGGCAGCCACCGACTTTCGGACATGCTGGATGCGGCAGTCCAAGCCGTCACTTCCGATTCCATTGTCAGTAGCGTGGCGATTCTGTTTGACAGGCAGCAGAGTGAGTTCCCTGGTTGAGTGACAGTTCATGCCTGTGATTGACGTCACACTGCAGTTTCTTTACAGCCGCTTGACTTCCCATTGAAAGGCATGAGGTCGCTGCAGAGCCTGCAGTCTGGTCTCGCTGTTGCCGGAGTGAGCAGCCTGACGTTCCAGGTGGACACGGCTGCCAACGAATCGGTGACACCCCAGCTGGTGCAGCACCTGAGACGCATTGTGAAAAAGAAGGTGTTCAAGCTGCTGCTGCTCGCCAGTCCGCGCAATGTGCTCAGCGTGCTCAGCCTGGCCAGCGAAGCCGGCGTGATGCAGCAGAACTATTTCTGGCTGCTGCTGGACACCGGGCTGTCCGAGGCGGAGCTGCTCAGCGCGACGCCGACAAACGCGAATGTAGCTCTGCTTAGAGGCGGCGTCTTTAAGGAGTGCTCAGCAGCAGTGATGGACGTGTTTCCCGGATGTCAGCTGCACCGGATTAAGGTTTGTGATTGTAGTCTTCTGTTGCCGGAGTGGGTGAGTTTATCAATAGGTTTCTTGTTTGTTTACAAACTTACACCTGAAACCCTAAAACGCAGGAGATGGACGTTCGCTTCGTTGACGCTGTGGAAGCCATGGCCAGGGCGCTGGACGATTCTCTAACGGATCCGGGATTCTCTCCTAGCAACGCCACCTGCTTCCCGATGCAGCGGTGGAGCTTTGGATCGACTGTGCTTCACAAACTGATCAGTGTGAGCGGGTGCAAATATCCTGTTGCTGGTGCCGAGGCTTAAAATTTTGAAAATTTGAAATTTGAAATTTTGACAGAGCTGTTGTACAGTACAGAACGTTTAATGGGACATTTACCTGTACATCAGCAGGACATAGAAACAGTGTTTTCTTGAGTGCTTCACAAGCGCGATGTTCCATTTGTTAACACTGTGCTCCCCACTCACTGCAGATCAGCCACTATGACACGAGTCGCGGTGTCATCTCATACAATAGCTCTAGCCGGCACTTCAGCTCGCAGGGCTTGGAACTGGTTGCCACTTACAATGAACTTCGAACCTCTCCAAATTTAATGATAAAGTCTGTCAAATTTGACGCATCAACCGGAAACATGCGGCTGCTGTTTCGGTACAAAGATATCGAGTTGGTTTTTCCAAACACATTCATGGGGTTTAAGAACGACACAATAGTGGCTTGTTCTCCTGAGGTGCATGAATAATTTTTAATTGAAATTACTCAATACGGTTTGGATCGCAGCTAGCAACTTAAATTTTCTGCTTTACAAATCATTTTAGAGTTCTCCTATGACAATTTTCAATCGCACTTTTTCCAACAAGACTGTAATACTGAACGGTATGGCTGTTGACATTCTTCGCTACCTGGCAGAGAAACTGGATTTTCGGTAAGTGTTTGCTTTCTCGTTCTAGTGGATATGCAGTGCAAGTGCGTCGTAGAAAGACACTGCATGCATGACTTGTATTTACCAATATAGCTTCATCACAAAGGACTCCGACGATGGAAACTGGGGTTCGCCGCAGGCTGACTCAGAGTTCTACAACGGATGCGTGGGCGAGCTGCAGCGAGGGGTGAGAAATCCGAGCCCAATCCGTTGCTTCACGTCTCTGAAAGCTAAGTGAGACCTAATGTTGGACAGCGAATAGATGGACTAAACCTCATGAAGGCCGGATCGCTGGTTTTAAGCCTTAATCTGAGGTGCATCGGCCTACGCAAGCCTAGATTTGAGTTCTCTAGTGTCACTGAGGACTCTCTATGATACTATGATACTAGGATTGGAGATTAATATATTAGCCACGAAGTATTAGACACGAAATCCCGCTGGGCATTTTATGTCACGAGGGTAATTCATTCGAATTTGCAGCATAGTTGCTACATCGTTGTCTTAAAAATTCTTAAAACCGAGTCTTGAAAATCAGACCTAATGTAAAAAGCAACGTGTGGGCGTGCTTAGTAGTAACTCGATGGCTTCGGGTCGACTGGCTCCAGTACACTCCTACGCCAGTACCACAGCCATGGGTTGTCAATACTTTTATCACTGCTCCTCGGTTTCCCCGACCTCACAGACGGTGCACATCGGAGCCGGGCCCTTCACCAAGACTGCCGTTCGCGACCGAGTGATCGACTACTCAACGGCCCTATTTCAAGAGTCCAACGGGATCCTGGTGCCGAAGCCGGAGCGCGAGTCCCGCCTGTGGAACCTGTTCATGCCTTTCACCTACAAGGTTTGGCTCACCATAATCGGCACCATTGTTGGCTGCTCGCTGATCGCCTGGCTGTTTGCCTTCTTCTCTCCGTTCTCCGCCTTCAATCTGGGTGCCGACTATGCAGTCGCCGACGAGGTGTGGCTGAAGGAGTACCTGTGGAGCTGCATCGGCAGTTTCTTGCAGCAGGGCCAGGACTTTTATCCGTTTGCGATGTCCGCCAGAGCCATACTGGCTTCCTGGTGGTTCTTCATAGTCATTATCTATGCTATCTACTCGGGTAAATGAAACCTCTTGAAGATTGCTTCTTTTTCCTCTGCGTAGTTAGCATAGCATAGATAATTAGCATAGTGCGTAGCTAATTATCGATGCAATATTTCTGCTGCTTAAAAAGTGCACAAATTTGACCCTAATTTGTATAATGATAGCTATGATAGCTATTAAAAATTTACGCCAGTAAGGTCGAATTTCTTAATGAAAACTGAGTATTTATGTCTTCGCCTTCAAACAAAACACCGCAGATCAAGCCCTTCTAAAATTTTAATACTTGACGGACTATAGGGATATTCATTGAAGCCAAACACTTTTGTCTAGATTTCTGCCTCAAAGAGTGTTAGAGTGTTAAACAATCTAAGGAAGTTTTAAATCTGGTTCATCCGAACAGGAAACTTCTGCTGCTGATCTGCATGGCCGTTTTTTGTATACCGGTATTTCAGGAGTTCTGACGTCTTTCCTGACTGTCACCGTCACTAAATATCCGATCAAGACGCTGGACGACCTGGTTACCCAAACTGCGGTGACGCCCTACGTGCGCAGAGGAACGAATCTTTTCGATTTGTTGAGCAACGCGCAGTCTGGCGTCTACAAGCAGCTTGCCGAACAAGTAGTGCTGTACGACCCGGATGTGGAAAGCTGCCCGTCTAACGTAGGTTTGCGTGCAGGAAGTTTGTCTATGGTTAAAAGTCTGACACGTAGTGTAGCCTCGCGAAAGTAAGAGGGAAGACTCGGACTTTAACTTAGCAACTTCAAACAAATAAATTTCACTTCTGCCCAAAAACACAGTTGAAATGTATATTCTCGTGAGCAAATGCTTATCTTATTCATACAACCTTATGAACTTTTGAATTTGAGTATTTAGAATATTTTAAACCACCTAGCAACGCAACACATGTCTCTAGGGGAAAGTTGTTCAAATGATGGATGTACTTCAGTGCAGTTTCAAAACGAAACTGATCTAATTTTGTAAAGTTTTCACAGGCAATAGTTGAATACGGGCATGCAAAAGATGAGTAACGTACCTCACTTGATGACAGTGGTGTGAACAAGCCTTTCTTTCTGTCTTTCTGTCTTTCAGCCACCCAGAGCAGACCAAGCTTGCGTGGAGGACTATTCTGCCTTACTGGCAATAGCGCTGAAGAACTGCACCCAGTACTACGTAGCGAACGAACAGTTCAACACTGGCACAATCGCTTTTATGTTTCCTGAAGATGCTCCCTATGCTGATTTGTTTAACTTTCAGTAAGTCCGTGATTTAGATTGGATATTGGATTTAGATAGAGCAAGCTTGGAGGCAAAATTTTAAGACATTTTTTGTCTGACGGTACATTTACCATAACAACTTCCCCTTTTCACCATTACTGCTTTGTCTGTATATTGATCCTCTCAGCGAAATAAAGAATCATTCCACAGCAAAACTTTCATCCTGAATTAGTTGGTAAAAAGTTTGTTTGCTATACAGCGATGACCTGGTCATATTCAGTGAGGACATAGCGAAGCTACTGAAAAGCCTTGGGAATATATCTGAATTCTATCAGATTCACCAGCTGGAGATAAACATACATGTAAAAGAATAATAACCGAACGGGTATATTTACGACTATACGTCGTATAAGACGACTGGGGGGTCAAGTGCAGATAATAAAAGGAGGGGTGGAGTGCGCGACTAAAGAGAGGCAAGAATGGAGAGCCAATCAGAAGGCGGGGAGGGTGAGAGATAAGAATAACAAGATTAAACTAGAGAGACAGAGCGAGAGAAAAACAGAGTAAACAGAGACAAGTGAAGGTGAACTGAAGAAATAACTAAAAAGTCGCGACAATACAGAAAAAATCTTGCTGCTCAGTTGTGACGCAAACTCCAACAGAGCATTCCAACCCCAAAAGGCAACAGGGCCAACTCATTGAATCATTTGAATGAGTTTGAATCAGTTTGAATCAGTTTGAATCAGTTGAATCATTTCATAAGTGGAAATATCTGGGATTGAATCTAAACACGAAGGGTCCATATCCCATAGTTGATTCTAAGAAAATAAACTGGCCTTGAAACAATGGAGCACCGACAACTCAATCTCTTTTGTTCAGCCATGGTTGCAAGCACTGTTCTTTACGCATCTGAGGCCTGGGGGCTTTCGTTTCCTGGAACCAGAGGCTCATAGAGAATATCCAAATTTCCAAAAGAGAATTACTAATGCGTAATAATAATGCGTAACTGTCAACATGGACGAGAAGAAAAGTCAATCAAACCAGCAAACATTTCCATTATAAACAAGTGCTTCATCAATTCCAGCCTGCAGAAGCTGCACGAGTCCGGCCAAATCCAGCGCTGGTTCGACATCTACTGGTCGAAGGACAACGGCTGCAAAGACGAAACCATATCGGACACGGATCCCATCAACTTCGAGGGCATCGGCGGTTGCTGCATCGTTACCTGCGTCTTCTACGGCTTGGGCCTTCTGATTCTGCTGCTGGAGCTGCTGTGGACTAAGGTGTTGAAGAGGCAGACGTAGGAGTCTGCGGATTATGGATCTAATTAGGAGATTCAGCCTTGATCAGAAAATGGGGCTTTTTGGGGCTGTTTAAGGGCTGCTTTAGGGCTGTCTTGGGGCTGTTTTAGGGCTGTTTTGGGGCTTCTTTGGGGCTGTTTTAGGGCTGTTTTGGGGCTGTTTTAGGGCTGTCTCGGGGCTGTTTTAGGACTGTTTTAGGGCTGTTTTGGGGCTGTTTTGGGGCTGTTTTGGGGCTGTTTTGGGGCTGTTTTGGGGCTGTTTTGGGGCTGTTTTAGGGCTGTTTTAGGGCTGCTTTAGGGCTGCTTTGGGGCTGTCTTGGGGCTGTTTTAGGACTGTTTTAGGGTTTCTTTGGGGCTGTTTTGGGGCTGTTTTAGGGCTGTCTCGGGGCTGTTTTAGGACTGTTTTAGGGCTGTTTTAGGGCTGCTTTGGGGCTGTTTTGGGGCTGTTTTGGGGCTGTTTTGGGGCTGTTTTGGGGCTGCTTTGGGGCTGTTTTGGAGCTGTTTTAGGGCTGTCTCGGGGCTGTTTTAGGGCTGCTTTGGGGCTGTTTTAGGGCTGCTTTGGGGCTGTTTTGGGGCTGTTTTGGGGCTGTTTTGGGGCTGTTTTGGGGCTGTTTTAGGACTGTTTTAGGGCTGTTTTAGGGCTGCTTTAGGGCTGCTTTGGGGCTGTCTCGGGGCTGTTTTAGGGCTGCTTTGGGGCTGTTTTAGGGCTGCTTTGGGGCTGTTTTGGGGCTGTTTTGGGGCTGTTTTGGGGCTGTTTTGGGGCTGTTTTAGGACTGTTTTAGGGCTGTTTTAGGCCTGTTTTAGGACTGTTTTAGGGCTGTTTTGGGGCTGTTTTAGGGCTGTCTCGGGGCTGTTTTAGGACTGTTTTAGGGCTGCTTTAGGGCTGCTTTGGGGCTGTTTTGGGGCTGTTTTGGGGCTGTTTTGGGGCTGTTTTAGGGCTGTCTCGGGGCTGTTTTAGGACTGTTTTAGGGCTGTTTTAGAGCTGCTTTGGGGCTGTTTTGGGGCTGTTTTGGGGCTGTTTTGGGGCTTTTTGGGGCTGTTTAAGGGCTGCTTTGGGGCTTTCTTGGGGCTGTTTTGGGGCTTCTTTGGGGCTGTTTTAGGGCTGTTTTGGGGCTGTTTTAGGGCTGTCTCGGGGCTGTTTTAGGACAGTTTTAGGGCTGTTTTAGGGCTGCTTTGGGGCTGTTTTGGGGCTGTTTTGGGGCTGTTTTGGGGCTGTTTTGGGGCTGCTTTGGGGCTGTTTTGGAGCTGTTTTAGGGCTGTCTCGGGGCTGTTTTAGGGCTGCTTTGGGGCTGTTTTAGGGCTGCTTTGGGGCTGTTTTGGGGCTGTTTTGGGGCTGTTTTGGGGCTGTTTTAGGGCTGCTTTAGGACTGTTTTAGGGCTGTTTTAGGGCTGCTTTGGGGCTGTTTTAGGGCTGCTTTGGGGCTGTTTTGGGGCTGTTTTGGGGCTGTTTTGGGGCTGTTTTGGGGCTGTTTTAGGACTGTTTTAGGGCTGTTTTAGGGCTGTTTTAGGGCTGCTTTGAGGCTGTTTAGGGGCTGTTTTGGGGCTGTTTTGGGGCTGTTTTGGGGCTGTTTTAGGGCTGTTTTGGGGCTGTTTTAGGGCTATCTCGGGGCTGTTTTAGGACTGTTTTAGGGCTGTTTTAGGGCTGCTTTGAGGCTGTTTAGGGGCTGTTTTGGGGCTGTTTTGGGGCTGCTTTGGGGCTGTTTTGGGGCTGTTTAAGGGCTGTTTTAGGGCTGTTTTAGGGCTGTTTTAGGGCTGTTTTAAGGCTGTTTTAGGGCTGTTTTGGGCTGTTTTAGGGCTGTTTTGGGCTGTTTTAGGGCTGCTTTGGGGCTGCTTTGGGGCTGTTTTGGGCTGTTTTAGGGCTGTTTAAGAGCCGTTTTGGGCCTGTTTAAAGGCTGCTGTCAAAACTAAAATTAAATTTAGAGAGTTACCGGCTGAACTTTCAAGAATATATTGTAGCTTGCATCACCGAATCTGGATGAAAATTTGAAATTCCAAGTCGACTTCAGCAATGTTGGTCACGTGGCGTCATTACCGCCATCGACTATAATATAATGCTAAATTGATGTATGTGCTATTGAGAATTATAAGAACTGCACTTCCTAAACAGTTTATTAGACTAATGAAAAGCTTATAAGCGTTAGTTATTCTTATCCAATTATATTACATAATGCAATTTTAACCATACATACATGTGTTCCTTAGCCACGCTCCTACTATGCTTTCCTATCTTTTTGTGCTTGCGACCTCTTTCTGTCTCCTGACAGCTTGTCTGACACCCTATAGAAACTCCTATTAGACTCGTGACAGTTTGTCTGACACCCTATAGAAACTCCTATTAGACTCCTGACAGTTTGTCTGACACCCTATAGAAACTCCTATTAGCCTCGTGACAGTTTGTCTGACACCCTATAGAAACTCCTATTAGACTCCTGACAGTTTGTCTGACACCCTATAGAAACTCCTATTAGACTCCTGACGCTTTGTCTGACACCCTATAGAAACTCCTATTAGACTCCTGAC
>NIVC01002055.1:0-30000 GCA_002269645.1 Macrostomum lignano | reverse complement strand
AAGTTGGGTGTTTTTTATCGCCGAGAATGGGGTGGGTGTGTTTTATAGCGGAGAATGGGGTGGGTGTGTTTTATCGCGGAGAATGAAGTTGGGTGTGTTTTATCGCGGAGAATGGGGTGGGTGTGTTTTATCGCGGAGAATGGGGTGGGTGTGTTTTATAGTGGATTTGATGTATCAGGGCATGGGGTTGGGTTTGGTGGAGGATAGGTAGCTGGGTATCTAACAATTGTGAAGAAATATTATACACCGCAGTCCGCTCCTCATCACCCTGCAGGGTCCCCGCGGCCTGATCGGTCCCTCCGGCCGGCCAGGCCAAATTGGTCCGCGCGGCTCCGACGGCAGCCGAGGCGCTCCTGGCGGCCCCGGCTCGCCGGGCGAACCTGGACCTACCGGCGCTAGCGGCGAATCCGGCAGCAAAGGCGACAAAGGCGGGCGCGGCGCTTCCGGGGCCAAAGGCGCGCGGGGATCGACAGGAGACCAGGGCAGTCCCGGCGCCGCTGGAGACCAGGTTTGATTTGACAGTGAATGGTTTGCGGGCACCCTGCCTTAACGTCTTCGACGAAATCGTCCCTCAACTAGCGCTGAGCGCACCAATACTGTAACACAGCTCACATAGGGTGTACAGCGGCCCTGACCCTCTAATCGTCAGGCATGTGCACTTTCTGTGCCTTGGGGGTTGGCCCTCGTGCCTGTGAATGGCACGATTTTTTCCTCTTCTAATCAACTCAACCCGTCGTCGCTGTCGCGCAGGGCCTCAGAGGCGAGCCGGGCCGCATGGGCTACCGAGGGCCCCGCGGCCCGACCGGACCCGTGGGAGTTCGCGGCGAGCCCGGGCCGGAGGGCTCCGCCGGACCGAAAGGCGACACCGGAGAGCCGGGGCCGCTGGGCCCTGACGGACCGGCCGGACCACCCGGAGAGAAGGGCCAGCTGGGTGCGCAGGGCCCGCGCGGCAGTCCTGGCAGCATGGGGCCTCAGGGCAAGCCGGGACCGCCCGGAGTTCAGGGCCAGGACGGCCTGCCCGGCCAAATTGGTCGCCAGGGCCCGAGCGGCCCGAAGGGAGCCAAGGGAGTGAAGGGTGGCAAAGGCCACTTCGGCATGTCCGGCCCGCCGGGTCCGAAGGGTAGCGACGGAGCGACTGGACTGCAGGGGCCGAAGGTGAGCTGATGATGAGGGGGGGTTATTGGCTGACTGTTTCACGTGTCTTATTTCTCTTGTGTCTCATTTCTCATGTGTCTCATTTTCATGTGTCTCATTTTCATGTGTCGTATTTCCCATTGTCCCATTTCTCAGGTGCTCAGTTCTCATCTCAATTATTACTTCTTAAATAACTGCGTTTCTTACTCTTGTCCCTCTTAAATCTCAATCGTGTTTTATTATTTGTTTTAAATTCAAACAACAAAACCTCAGTGATCCCAACTCATTTCCCAGGGCTCACCGGGTCGTCCGGGCCCCCTAGGCGACAAAGGCGGCCGTGGCCTCAAAGGCACCAAAGGCTCCCGCGGCCTGCCCGGCTCTCGCGGTCCGGTTGGTCAGGCCGGTCCGCGCGGACCTCGCGGCGTCCCGGGCGAGCGCGGGCCCCGCGGCCGGGTCGGCGAGAAGGGCAGCGGAGGGCCGCGCGGTCCGCCCGGCTACCAGGGCAGCCCGGGTGCCAAGGGCCTGCTGGGCCCAGCCGGCGACCGCGGCCGACAAGGCGAGAAAGGCGACAACGGGCCGATCGGTTTTCCGGGCGATCCGGGCGACATCGGGCCGCGAGGAGCCACCGGAAGTCAGGGACCGGTGGGCCTACCGGGGCCGCAGGGAGTCAAGGGCGACGAGGGACAGCAGGGGCAGCCGGGGCCGAGGGGACCGCCGGGCCAGTCCGGTCCGCGGGGCCAGCCAGGGCCCGCCGGACAGCCTGGACCGCCTGGGCCTCAGGGCCGCTCCGGACCACAGGGATTTCAGGTGAGATGAAGATAGCCACAGTGAGATGAAGATAGGGACAGTTAGATGAAGATAGGGACAGTGAGATGAAGATAGGGATAGTGAGATGAAGATAGGGACAGTGAGATGAAGATAGGGACAGTGAGATGAAGATAGGGACAGTGAGATGAAGATAGGGACAGTGCGATGAAGATAGGGACAGTGAGATGAAGTGAGCGGCTGTAAAAGTACGGCAAGCAGACCTAGGATGAACAGTGTGAGAAGGCATCACGGAGTTGAGCTAGCAGCCGTCATGGCTTGAATGGAACCCGTCTGCAGGGCGAGCGCGGACCCCAGGGCCCGAACGGAGAGCGTGGCCCGGTGGGGGTGCCCGGGCCGCAGGGCCAGCTGGGGCCGCCTGGAGACGTCGGGCCCACCGGGGAGCCGGGCATCGCCGGACCGCGCGGACCCAAGGGCGACCCCGGCAGCGATGGCTCCATGGGACCTCGCGGCGCTCCAGGTGATAAAGGAGACAGGGGACTGCCTGGCAGCTCCGGACCGCAGGGAGAACAGGTAAGGAAGCTTGCTAGGATTGAAGATCAGTCTGTAACTTTGATATCACACTCTACAGCTGAATCTGTCACTCTGAGATCACACCTGATAACCAAATCTGTCACTGTGATATCACTCTGCAGCCGAGTGACTGTCACTGTGATATCTCTCTGCAACCGAGTCTGTCACTCTGAGTTCACACCTGAGAACCAAATCTGTCAACCTCTGAGATCACACCTGAGAACCAAATCTGTCACTCTGAAATCACTCTGCAGCCGAGTCTGTCACTCTGAGATCACACCTGAGAACCGAATCCGGCACTCTCTGATATCGAACCAGAACCTAACCCAGCATCCGCCATCAACCGCAGGGCCACACGGGCGCACCGGGACCACTCGGACCGCTCGGCCCGGCCGGATCAAAAGGCGACCGCGGGCCGCAGGGCGAGGAGGGCGCCTCCGGAGCCAAAGGCAACCCAGGCGAGCTTGGACCCCAGGGCACCCAGGGCGCGCCGGGGCCGGAAGGGAAGCCCGGTCCGGCTGGTCAGCGCGGCGAGCCAGGTGACGTCGGCCCGGACGGTCCGGTTGGTCCGCAGGGCCAGCGCGGGCCGCCCGGGTCCGCGGGCAAGCCGGGACCCGCCGGGCCGCAGGGCAACCCGGGCCCGGACGGGCCGAAAGGCGAACAGGGCCGGCCGGGAGGCTCCGGGCCGAAGGGCAACCCGGGACCGCCAGGTGCCAAAGGCTCCAAGGGCAGCCAGGGACTGGCGGGAGTCACCGGCACCGTTGGCCCCGCGGGGGCCCCCGGCGAGCCCGGACTGCCCGGCGAGAAGGGCATCGTTGGGGCGCCGGGACTGCGCGGACCGGCCGGAGAGCAGGGGCAGATCGGACCGCAGGTGAGGCCTTCGATTTCTACGAACATGCTGCTGCACTGACTAGCTGCCTACCTTATCCACTCCCGCTGTCTACTATGTCTACTTCAACCTGTCTACCCATATCTACCTCAATTTCTTTACCCTATCTACCTTAATCTGTCTACCCTATCTACCTCAATCTGTCTACCCTATCTACCTTAATCTGTCTACCCTATCTACCTCAATCTGTCTACCCTATCTACCTTAATCTGTCTACCCTATCTACCTCAATCTGTCTACCCTATCTACCTTAATCTGTCTACCCTATCTACCTTAATCTGTCTACCCTATCTACCTTAATCTGTCTACCCTATCTACCTCAATCTGTCTACCCTATCTACCTTAATCTGTCTACCCTATCTACCTTAATCTGTCTACCCTATCTACCTTAATCTGTCTACCCTATCTACCTCAATCTGTCTACCCAATCTACCTCAATTTGTCTACCCTATCTACCTCAATCTGTCTACCCAATCTATCTCAATCTGTCTACCCTATCTACCTCAATCTGTCTACCCTATCCATCTCAATCTGTCTACGCAATCTATCTCAATCTGTCTACCCTATCTATCTCAATCTGTCTACCCTATCTACCTCAATCTGTCTACCCTATCCATCTCAATCTGTCTACGCAATCTATCTCAATCTGTCTACCCTATCTATCTCAATCTGTCTACCCTATCTATCTCAATCTGTCTACCCTATTTATCTCAATCTGTCTACCCTATCTGTCTACCCCAACTATCTCATCTGTCTACCCTATCTACCTCAATCTATCTTCCTTATCTACCTTTTCTATCCAACCCACCTCATAAACCTCCCTCCCGTCGCGAACCTGCCCAGGGCCCTCCCGGTGTCCGCGGCGCCACAGGCAGCAAAGGCGACAAAGGCCTACCAGGCCGACCCGGCCAGACCGGCCTCCGGGGCGCATCCGGCGACCGCGGCCAGCCAGGCCCCCCTGGCGAGCGCGGCGGCCCCGGCCTCCCCGGCTCCAAAGGCGACGTCGGTGACCGAGGCGGCTTTGGTCCGCCCGGCGTTCCGGGCGATACCGGGCCGACAGGCGACAAAGGCGATTTGGGGCAGAAGGGCGAGCGCGGCCTGCCTGGCAAGCAGGGCGACACCGGGCCGGCAGGTAGGCCCGGGCCCGAGGGCGGCAAAGGCGCCGCCGGGCCGAAAGGCGACCCCGGAGCCAAGGGCGACCGAGGCCCGGTCGGGAAGGAGGGCGCCAGAGGCAAGCCGGGCGAGCGGGGCCCGGTGGGTGCGCCGGGACCGCAGGGGCCTCTGGGGCCGAAGGGGTCGCAGGGCTTGGCGGGCAGCGCCGGACCGGCTGGTGGACCGGGTGAGAAGGGCGACACCGGACCGCAGGGACCGCCCGGACCGCAGGGCGAGCGAGGACCGCAAGGCGAAACTGGTGAGCCTTCGGGGTCATTGGGTTCATTAAGGCCACTAAGATCTAAGGTCGCGGAAATCTTTGAGATCATTTATGGTTGAAGTTATCGATATCATTGCAGGGTCATTGAGGTCATTGGGGCCATTTGAGGTTATTCGAGTCATTTGAAGTCATTAGGGTCATTTGCGGTCATTCGATTAATCGAGGCTGATAGGATCCTTGAGGTTATTTGGGTCATTTCGGTCACTAAGTTAAGTCATTGGGTTCATTCAGGCCGGTGAGCTAGCTCAAAGAGGTCCTTTAAAGAGTTGATTTTTTGCAGCCTGACGTCATTTGAGCTATTGGAGTCACCTGTCATTGAGTTCATCATTTACTCACTATTCGCAGGCAAGGTCGGACCGACCGGTCCTCCCGGTCCTCAGGGCCTGGCCGGCCGCACAGGTCCGACAGGTTCGCGAGGCGCCCCGGGCGGCCCAGGGCCCCAGGGAGACAAGGGCGCCACCGGAGCGCCAGGAAACGCCGGCCCGCCAGGCCAGCCGGGACCGCAAGGACCCATCGGGCCGCCGGGACAGAAAGGACCCGTCGGAGTGATCGGAGCCACCGGCCCGGCCGGAGAGCCCGGCCAGCAGGGCAGCCCAGGGCCGCCGGGTCCTCGCGGTGAGCCGGGACCGGCCGGGCCGGACGGCAAGACCGGCGGCCAGGGTGACCGCGGGCCGAAGGGCGACCGCGGACTGCCGGGGCCGCCTGGGCGCGACGGGCAGAACGGGCCGCCGGGCGACAAAGGCAGCCGCGGGCCGCCGGGAGAGAAGGGCGACGTCGGACCGCGAGGACCGCCGGGTGGCTACGTCAGCGGCGGCGGCGGCTCCATGCGGCGGTTCCGCCGGTCGGTGTCAGGCGCGCAGCCGCAGGCGGTGACGCCAAACATGGGCGCCTTTCTGCGGCGCATCTTCGCGGACATCGACGGGCTGAGGGAGCGGCTGAACAAGACGAGAGCCGGACTGGGGAGGGAGAAGGCCTTCCCGGCTAGGTGAGCGGACTGTCAATCAATCAATCAATCAATCAACCAATCAATCAATCAATCAACCAATCAATCAATCAATCAATCAATCAATCAATAAACCAATCAATCAATCAATCAATCAATCAATCAACCAATCAATCAATCAATCAATCAATCAATCAATCAAGCAAGCAATCAATCAATCAATCAATCAATCAAGCAATCAATCAACCAATCAATCAATCAATCAATCAATCAATCAATCAATCAATCAATCAATCAATCAATCAATCAATCAATCAATCAATCAATCAATCAATCAATCAAGCAATCAATCAATCAATCAATCAATCAATCAACAAGCCGCACAAAACCCCGAAACCGCAGGAGTTGCCGCGATGTCCAGCTAGCTCTCGGTCCAGCCGCTGCCACCAACGGCACCTACTGGATCGACCCGAACCTCGGCAGCCCCGAAGACGCCATCGAAGTTGAGTGCGAATTCAGTCTGGCCGAGTACCGCCGCTCGGTGCAAACCTGCGTGGTTAGCAACACATTCTACGAGCTTCGTTCGAGTCAGGCTGACAACGGCTGGCTGCAGATGCGAACTCAGGTGTTCTTCCAGTCTGAGCTGCCTGAGTCTCAGATCCGGTTCTTGCAGCTGGCCCACCGACGCGCCAAAGAGACCATCGGCTTGTTCTGCAACAAGGAGGAGTCCAGCGGCTCCCTGCCGGTGGTGTACGCCGACCTGGTGCTGGACAGGTCCAAGCCCGACTACAGCAAGTCGATGGACGTTATGCTCGACAGCGGCAAGGTGGTCAACCTGCACGCAGACAAGCGCTACAGGGCATCGCCTGTGGGCAAGACCGCCTTGAACATCAAGGCCCTGGACGATCGCTGCGGGGTGAGTGCCGGCTAGACTTCGGGAGCGAGATTAGGGTGAGACTAGGGTGAGATTAAGAGTTAAATGAGATAGAGGTACGATTGGGGATGAGATTGGGGTGAGATTAAGGTGAGACCGGGTTGATATTGGAGCGAGGGAGACATGATTAGGTAGCAATGAGACAGCGGTAAGACAGACAGGTGAGACAGGGGTGAGATTGACAGGTGAGACAGACAGGTGAGACAGACAGGTGAGACAGACCGGTGAGACAGACAGGTGAGACAGACAGGTGAGACAAACAGGTGAGACAGACAGGTGAGACAGACAGGTGAGACAAACAGGTAAGACAGACAGGTGAGACAGACAGGTGAGACAGACAGGTGAGACATTGGCCTGACCCACTCCGCATTTTCTGTAGGTGTCGACCGGCGACCTGTACGGGACGACAACCCTGGAGTTCTCGGCCGAGCAGCCGGGCCTGCTGCCCATCCGGGACTTGCGCATCAAGTCCCGCCATGGCTCCTATGTGATTGACAGGCGCGAGCTCTGCTTCTTCGACTGATGAATGATTTATGATTTATAACGATAACGTTAGGCCTGTCTGAGCACAAGTAGCCAGAAACTCATTCGATAATACTATGAGTACTATTATAACTACATTTAAATAAATAGCAAAACTTCATCCACATATAGACATTCAAGGTTAGCAAGTATTGCTTGATAATATGAAATATTTTCAAATAGGCCATACTATTATCAATAACTATATTATAACAATATTGTTTGTTGAGATTTCAAAAGTTTTTCATCTCTAACTAATTTTGTTCTCTTTCTCACTAGAGTTACAACTTGCGCATGCATATACTACTCACATTAGCGCTTTACATGTGTGCTTTGCAATAGCTGAAGAACTACAATAATTTTATGCTAGGATTATCAACGAATGCGAACTTATGCCATATTAAAATACACAAATTTAACATCTAAAATATATATTATTTTTGCTCTCATTACATGTCTCATTACATTCACATCTACTGTTAGATAATCTCCCAGCTGTTAGATAATATCCAACCTGTTAGATAATCTCACACCTGTTAGATAATCTCACACCTGTTAGATAATCTCACACCTGTTAGATAATCTCACACCTGTTAGATAATCTCACACCTGTTAGATAATCTCACACCTGTTAGATAATCTCACACCTGTTAGATAATCTCACACCTGTTAGATAATCTCACACCTGTTAGATAATCTCACACCTGTTAGATAATCTCACACCTGTTAGATAATCTCACACCTGTTAGATAATCTCACGCCTGTTAGATAATCTCACACCTGTTAGATAATCTCACACCTGTTAGATAATCTCACACCTGTTAGATAATCTCACACCTGTTAGATAATCTCACACCTGTTAGATAATCCCCACCTGTTAAATAATCTCTCAATCTGTCAGATAATCTCTCATCTGTTAGATAATCTCTCATCTGTTAGATGAGATCTTACTTGTTAGACAATCTCTCACCTGTTAGATAATCCACCACCAGTTAGATAATAACTCACTTGTTAGACAATCTCTTACATGTTAGATAATCTTTCACCTGTTAGATAATAACTCAACTGTTAGATAATCTCTTAACCTGTTCGATATATATCCAATATACTAAAATTGGAAGTGTTATTTTTAAAGTCCCCAAGCTCAGCTGGCTGAGTTCTTTATTAACGCACTGCAGACGCCAATTTGTCTTAGATGGATAGGGTGAGCCATAGACAAAATGGTTCCGTTTTGTAAAAATCAGAAACTGGCAATTCTCGCTAATTAGTTTTTGTTAAATAAAAGTACCAAATAATCGTTCTGTCGCTAAAGCCAGCATCAGAGAAGATTCGAGAACAGTGCCTGTTGACTCAAGAACTGTGACCAGCATTGCCAAAGGAATGCACCACCAGCACCGCGTGCACGGAGCCGCACCTGGCTACTGGCCCATCGGCGGTCACAACAACAGCTTCGGAGGCGGCGGCGCCAGCGCCAGCTACTATCACCGCAATCTGCACAATGCCCGATCGAAAACGCCCACAACAGTCGGCGGCAACGACGCTGCTTCAAACAAACCGACGTCGGGATCTTCGACAGCGACTGTCGCTGGCGGCGTCGGAGCCGCGTTCCCCTGCATGCGCGCCCTCCAGCCGCTGATGTCGGTAGATTTCGGCATCGACTTGGCTTCAGTCCGCGCCGAGATCAACAGCTGCAAGCGGCGCTACCAGCAGGAGGTCTGGAACGTCCTGTGCAACAAGGCGCTGCAGCCTGGCGCCGGTGGAGGGACAGCCGGCCAGGCCAGCGGCTGGAAAAAGTCGGCCGCAGTCGCCGGACACTCCACGGAGGAATCCAAATCTGTCGGTGCCGGGAGCGGCGCCGGGGCGGCCAAGCGCGGCGGTGGCGGAACGGCGGCGACAGCAGCGGCGGCGGCGCCGCCTACAGAAGAGTACGGCACCGAGGAGGACGACGGCGAAGAATACGAGGAAGGCTACGACAGCACGGAGGACAACGAGAATAACAAATCATCATCGGCGACTGCCGCCCAGCGTCGGAGGCGGCGGAGGCAGCAGCAGCAGCAGAAAACCCCCGCTAGCAGTACGAATCGCCGTCGAGGCCAGAAAAGTCTGGACGACTGGCACAACTGGAACAACAGCAGCAAGCAGCCGCTGCCGGTTGTCGGCTTCAGCGACCAGCCGCCGCTGCCGCTGCCGGCGCCCGTCCAGCCGCCGCCTCCGAGCTCGAGGCAGTCGCGTTTCGGAGGACCTGCCGACTCCGCGAGCTTCTCCACCAACCACAGTCGGCGCCAGCAGAAGCCGCCAAAGCCGCTGCACCGGCCGCCACCGGACGGCCACGATCCCGACGGTGCAACCGATGATCTTGACGACGACTTCGGTGAGAGCGACGGCGACGGCGAGGACGAACTCGACGATGTCGATGTCGGGCCGCTGCCGCGCGTTCACCGACGGAATCTCGACAACGGCGGCTTTAATAACGACTTCGACTTTCTCGACAACAACGACGACGACTCCTGCGGCAGCTCCTTGATTGTCGACGGCACCGGGCCAAGGCGGCCGTTCGTGCCGATGTTCTGCGGCACCTGGGGCAGCGCCGCGCCACGACAAAGTCGGCGAAGGCCACCACAGCCGCCAGGCAGACAAAGGCGGCCATCGAAACGGCGCATTTAACAGTTTTTTCTTAGAAATCGCTGGGTGAATAGTTTCTTAGAAACGATTGCTTTTCCGTCGACCCGCCGTCACGAACAAGAGGTATAAAAATAATTTTCCGTAATCAGTTTTCATACTCGAATGGCATCAACCCTGAGCCTTGCGCAGCGGTTAATATGCTGACTGCGTCAGTTTTTTTTCTCTGCGCCTCGAGCCTGACTATTCTTCAACGTTTTTCTTTTGCTGAACCAAATAAGAATTTCTCTGCTTTTAACACTGTCGGATTTTTTTACAACGCGTTGCCTTCCGAGCTTTTTTGTGGGATATTTTGTGGAGAAACTTTTGAGCAACCCGCTGTCGCGACCTTCAACTCTCTCAGACTTTACGAACCTACACCTTTCTTCCACACTGTCTACTCCACTGTCTACCCCACTGTCTACCCCACTGTCTACTCCACTGTCTACCCCACTGTCTACCCCACTGTCTACCCCACTGTCTACCCCACTGTCTACCCCACTGTCTACCCCACTGTCTACTCCACTGTCTACCCCACCGTCTACCCACTGTCTACCCCACCGTCTACCCACTGTCAAACGGTCAATCATGCTGTCAACACCACTGTGTACATCACTGTCCATCCCACTGTCAATCCTACTATCTACCCCACTGTTCTACCACACTGTCTACCACACTGTCTACCCCTACTATCTACTACGAGCTACACTGTCAACCTAATTGTCTACCCCTAACGTCTCTCATTCTTTTCGCATTGTCCATCATAAACAAGTGTCGCATCACAGGGATGCAGTTTCGAGAGCGGAACAGTGCTTCTCAAATTTATTTTTAGATACTAATGATGCTCAAGCTGGGTAGACAGTTAGATGCTTCCGTTGTGAAAGTGCTTTATAAGGCACTTAATCTCTATCTATCTATCTATCTATCTATCTATCTATCTATCTATCTATCTATCTATCTATCTATCTATCTATCTATCTATCTATCTATCTATCTATCTATCTATCTATCTATCTATCTAACTATCTATCTATCTAACTATCTATCTATCTATCTATCTATCTATCTATCTATCTATCTATCTATCTAACTATCTATCTATCTATCTATCTATCTATCTATCTATCTATCTATCTATCTATCTATCTATCTATCTATCTATCTATCTATCTATCTATCTATCTATCTATCTATCTATCTATCTATCTATCTATCTATCTATCTATCTATCTATCTATCTATCTATCTATCTATCTATCTATCTAACTATCTATCTATCTATCTATCTATCTATCTATCTATCTATCTATCTATCTATCTATCTATCTATCTATCTATCTATCTATCTATCTATCTATCTATCTATCTATCTAACTATCTATCTATCTATCTATCTATCTATCTATCTATCTATCTATCTATCTATCTATCTAACTATCTATCTATCTATCTATCTATCTATCTATCTATCTATCTATCTATCTATCTATCTATCTATCTATCTATCTATCTATCTATCTATCTATCTATCTATCTATCTATCTATCTATCTATCTATCTATCTATCTATCTATCTATCTATCTATCTATCTATCTATCTATCTATCTATCTATCTATCTATCTATCTATCTATCTATCTATCTATCTATCTATCTATTTATCTATCTATCTATCTATGTTTGGAGTAATAACTCTCTTTACCCACGCAAATCCAGTCAGCCAGAAATCCAATCAAATGTGTCATGCTCTCCTGCATTGATTAATTAATTCCATCCGATTTGGTCCAATTAGTAAATATTTTTGCAGATCTACTTCTTCGATACAGCTTGAGCAGCTGAGGACTTGAGACAGCGAATAAGTTATCTGCGTGCACTTCTGCTCAGATAAGTCACCTGACTGGTTCATCGCAGCCCTGTGTGCCAATGCATTAAACCTGGGATATTTTGAGATGTTTTTAAGAAAAAAAGGGCAAACGGACGGGATGGCAGGGATTTCAGGACCTGCTGCAACAGCAACCATTGCCTGGCTATTGAGGTTTGCTAAACATTGTTTTACTATGAATATCTGTGCATCATTGATGGGCGACAGTGAATCTTTAAAAAACCTCGCAAAAGATTTTGAAGACATTTGAGTAGATATATTCAAGCGTGCAGTTCAGTAGGCATTCTATTGGTAGATAGTTAAGTAGAAGACAGTCGAGTCGGGTAGACGGTAGACAGTCAGATAGAAATTTGAGTTGACCGTTAGGTAGACAGTTAGGTACACAATCAGGTAGACAGCCGGGTAGACAGTCAGGTAGACAGTTGAGTAGACAGTCAGGTAGACATTCAGATAGACAGTCGGGTAGACAGTCGGGTAGACAGTCAGGTAGACAGTCAGGTAGACAGTCAGGTAGACAGTCAGGTAGACAGTCAGGTAGACAGTCAGGTAGACAGTCAGGTAGACAGTCAGGTAGACAGTCAGGTAGACAGTCGGCTAGACAGTCGAGTAGACAGTTGGGTAGACAGTCAGGTAAACATTCAGGTAGACAGTCGGGTAGACAGTTAGATAGCCAGTCGGGTAGACAGTCAGGGAGAAAGTCAGGTAGAAATCCAGGTAGAGAGTCAGGTAGACAGTCAGGTAGAAATTCAGGTAGACAGTCACGTGACCAGAGTGACCAGTGACCAGAGTGACCAGAGTGACAAGATTGACCCAGAGTGACAAGATTGACCCAGAGTGATCAGAGTGACCCGAGTGACCCGAGTGACCCGAATGACCCGAGTGACCAGAGTGACGAAAGAGGTCAAAGTCAATAAGGTAGAAAAGTGCAACAGAAGTGAATCTGAGGGCGATCACAGTCAGTAAGGTGACTAGAAGTAACCAGAATTAACTGGGCCCTGTGACCAGAGTATTGCGAAGATCAGTCTGTTCCAAGCAGAATCAATATTTAACCTCTTCTTCATCATGGCTTATCTCCAGAACCCGGACGCTCAACTTTTCCGGTTCAAAAAGCCTCTTCAATAAGACTGATTTCAAACTCGCGTGACTGCCTTGTTGAAGAAAAGAAAGTTTAATCTTGAACTTCTTGGGAAAACAGCCTCATTAACTGGGTCTGCAAAGAGACGTGAGGTAAGATACCTGGCCGCTACACAGTCATTTAGCTAGGTCAAAAAAGTTTCATTAAACTCTGACAGCAGAAAAAAACTGCATGTTCTCGACTTCACGACTTCACGAATTTACTCATTAAGTCACACATGAAGTCACTCATGAACTTACTCATTAAGTCACTCATGAACTCACTCATGAACTCACTCATAAACTCACTCATGAATTCACTCATGAACTCACTCATGAACTCACTCATGAACTCACTCATAAACTCACTCATGAATTCACTCATGAACTCACTCATAAACTCACTCATGAATTCACTCATGAACTCACTCATGAACTCACTCATGAACTCACTCATGAACTCATTCATGAACTCATTCATGAACTCACTCATAAACTCACTCATAAACTCACTCATAAACTCGCTCATGAACTCACTCATAAACTCATTCATGAACTCACTCATAAACTCACTCATGAACTCACTCATAGACTCACTCATAAAGTCGCTCATAAAACTGCTTCGCAGGCGATCAAAGCTGCGATCGCAAGCAGGAAATGTTGGCGCCAAACATTCGCTTTGATGTCTCGATCGAGGCCTGATCCAGCCTCCTTCAATCCGGCTTTCCCAAAGGATTTCTGCTCTGGCGAATCCGGCTAATTAAGCTTGCCTTGGCGTGACGAGTCAACAAAGGAGTTATCTTTCAATAAACCAGAAATCCCAGCACAATGGACTGATTCAGCTTTCATAGGAAGCGTATTAGGCGTACTTTTTTCACCGCAATTTTTTGGCAAAAGCTTCACTTGAACTTTTTGACAAACGGCTTGAGCGCGCAAGACAAATCAAATTAAAATTTCCATAGAGACGCTGAAGGCAGTCACGATATGGAAGGGACGGGGGAAACGGGTGAAGAGAGTGGGATGGGTGACTGAATTAAATCGCTTGTAAAGAAAGGTCAAAAAAGGAAAAGCTGAGAAAGGGTAGGCGAAAGGCAGAGATGGAAAAAGAGGGAGAGGTAGATGCAGAGAGAGACGAGATTAAGGTCGCAATGAAGAAAGGAGAGAGGAGAGGAGAGAGGAGAGAGGAGAGAGGAGAGAGGAGAGAGGAGAGAGGAGAGAGGAGAGAGGAGAGAGGAGAGAGGAGAGAGGAGACAGGAAGAAAGTAGAAAGATTCGCAGACCAGCAAGAGCCGAATCTGCTGAATGGCTGATGGCTCCGAACCTGAGGCCCAGGAAGTGCGCAGCTTGGATGCCGAGTTACTGAGCGAAAGCGAGCCGGCACGCATTGGAAAATTCCCAATATGGGCATCCGTTAGCTGTCAAGATTCCATCTCGCCAAAATGCTCTGCTGACACGATGTTAGGCCTTTTGAAGTATTTGACACTCGTCTGGATAAAAATAGATCATATTTCTGTCTTAAATCTGCTCCCTTTCAAGCCCTGCGTCAGTGGTATCGCTTCATTGAATCCTTGCTATAGAAATTCAAGGCCTTCTGTAGGTACTGATAAATAGATGGATGGATAGATAGATAGATAGATAGATAGATAGATAGATAGATAGATAGATAGATAGATAGATAGATAGATAGATAGATAGATAGATAGATAGATAGATAGATAGATAGATAGATAGATAGATAGATAGATAGATAGATAGATAGATAGATAGATAGATAGATAGATAGATAGATAGATAGATAGATAGATAGATAGATAGATAGATAGATAGATAGATAGATAGATAGATAGATAGATAGATAGATAGATAGATAGATAGATAGATAGATAGATAGATAGATAGTTTTATAGATAGATAGATATATAGATAAATAGATAGATAGATAGATAGATAGATAGATAGATAGATAGATAGATAGATAGATAGATAGATAGATAGATAGATAGATATATAGATAGATAGATAGATAGATAGATGGATAGATTGATAGATAGATAGATATATAGATAGATAGATAGATAGATAGATAGATAGATAGATAGATAGATAGATAGATAGATAGATAGATAGATAGATATATAGATAGATAGATAGATAGATAGATAGATAGATAGATAGATAGATAGATAGATAGATAGATAGATAGATAGATAGATAGATAGATAATTGCCTGCCCACCCCGCTCGTCATTAATATGTACCACTACAAGTTTTAATTTTTTCCAATTAATTCTGAAAATGAAATATGTCAACGCTAGTGCTGCATGAAGTGCAAAGCAGACAATTTCAACCGTCTATCCCATACCATGCGTCGCAGAAAGCAACATTTATTTTTGAAGCACTTTAATTTTGCTTCTGCAAGCGCCTACATGCGGGCGAGATTAAATTTGGATTCTGTGCAGCTCCATCAATCGGTTTCACTCGCCATCGCGCAGACAAAAATCGGACAGCTGATTGAAGCTACCAAGTGGCTCTCAACTATTCGAGTCAGAGTATTGAAGCAGACTTTTCTTTTCTGCACATTTCAGAAAGCCAGTCTGAACACGTAACACTTCTCTATCGAATCGTGCTTAGTTCCAGTCTCAAGAAGGGGCTCATTTTGAGCAGGGAGCAGAGATGAAGCTCAACATGGCGAGTTCTCAGCTCTGAATCAGAATCAGCCAATCGAAATCGAGAAGCTGCCGTCAGGATAGAAGCTTCTCCTCTCACCTACTTGATCGCAGATCCGCATCTACGCTCGTAGTCTAGAAGTCCGCCTCGCCTTTGTCAGTCCTCAGTGAGCTGCAGTCTCTGAATAAGCAAATTAAACTTAACAGTAGAAGCTAGAGAAGCTGAAGCCACAGTCAGCAGAATGCTAGTGTTCACTAGCCATTCCAACTGTCAGGCCTGGGAGATCAACGTCACCCGGATGCGACACGACGAGGACTTCCGGGATTTGGAGCGGCAGATGCTGGCCAGCGTTTTCCCCATCAGCCTGGCTGCGCTGGCGGCCAACCTGCTGAGTTTCGCAGTTTTTGTCCGTCAGAAATTTGACAACCCCGCGATCCGGCTGGTGCTGGTCAGCGTCTCCTTCTGGGAGGTGTTCCTGCAGTCGGCCGTCATCTGCGAGGTGGTTATGTCGCTGAGCGGAGCAAAGCACGCCCACACGAAGGCTTCATACGTTGCCACGTCGGCATTCCGGCTGGGAATCGGGGCGGCGGCCTTCGTGCGCAACTGGAACATGGTGGTGCTCAGCGTCTCCCGCTGCGAGCTGGTGTGGCGTCCGCTGGCCTCTCGCGGTCGGCTGTTCTTCTCGCCAAGACGCCTGAAAGTCTGCCTGGCTGCTGTGGTCGCCGTAGCCTTCGGCTTGAGCCTGCTGGTGCAGCTGGAGTTCATGGGCATCGTGTGCGACAACTTGACCGACGACGAGATGGGCGGCATCGTGATCCGGCCGCTGCTGGCCTCGCCGGAGGGTGACCGGCCCGGCTACCCATCTCTGGTGTTCTACAGCCTGCAGTGCCTGCTGCCGCCGCTGCTCATCCCCGGCCCGACTATCGGAATGTCGCTGCGGCTTCGACGAGCTCGTCGAGTCAGTCGACGAATGCGACACGGAGAAGCGCTGGCCGCGACGGGCTCCTCGGGCTCGGTGTCCGACTCCACCGGCTGGTGCTGCCTCCGTCGGCGTAGCAGCAGCACCGGTCGCTCGTCGTCACCTCCAGCAGTGGCTGAAGATGAAGAGGGCCAACAGCTGGTGGCAGCCTCCCCGTCTGCCAGGGACTGCTCGGCGGAGGGTCGAGCCAGACGGGCCGCCTTCCTGCTGGCCTCCTCAGGCCGGAGCCACCACCGACAGCAGCAGCAGCATCATCAGCACCAGCGCACCTCCGTGCTTGTCCTGGCCCTCGTCTTGCTCTTCTGCGTAATGGAGTCGCCAACATTTTTGAGCACCCTGTGCCATTTCTTCTTTCCGCACGCGTCTCTGCTGAGCCGGCAGTTCATCTTCCTGGCCAATGTGCTCACCGTGCTGGACTCGCTGTTGAACTTCTTTGTTTACGCGGCGGCGAGCGCGAGCTTCAGGGCGGAGATCCGCAACACTATGCGCTGCCGGAGGCGCAGGGACAGCTCCTACTGCGAGCAGTCCCTGTCGCTGACTGCCGGTACGATTGAACAGCAGCAGAGGACTTTGCAGCATCGGCAGCTTCTGCATCTGGGAGCTTCAAGGACAACATCGTCCGGTTGCAGTCGGGTGTCCCTGAGAATTCGCGACTACTGAAGCTTGAAGTTGTTGGATTCAAATTTAAAAAAGCAACTAAACTGCTATCATTTCTTGCTGTCTTGCGTTGTGTCATGTGGTTTTTTATTTTGTTTCCGTTGCAATCGATATTTAGCTCGTGTACTTTTTGTTTGTTGTTTAGCTATAGCCATGCTTTGTACTTTTTAAACACATTTAAACCAATTATTGGTAGGGTCGAGGGACCAACCAGTTAATACGTCGAGTTTCATGTACATTGAATTTTTTAAACAAAATTTTCTCAATCTTTTATTGTAACATTCCAACGGCCCTATAAGGCAGGTTTTTGGTCACTTTATTGATTAATAAGCTTAGAAAAGCACTTCTGAATCCCCAATAACAGAATAACAATAAAATAGCAGACAACGGATAGCGACCAAATTCTATGCTTATATTTATCACTCAGACTTTCTATAGACTTGTGTACGAGCTATCACCCAGTTCTAGACCTATTTATCAGAGCAGCTGAATCCTGCTGAGTTACATTTTGTCATTTCTGCTTTCGCTGTGGCTATCATTTACTCTTTTAATTACGAGCTAAAAGTACTCGAGAACTTCTTCTCAAACTTTGATCAGAGAAGCGAACAGGAGCCCTTAACCCCCTTTAGTCTGGACTTCCTTCTTTTTTCCCTGGTTGCTTCAATCCTTCGTGCATTGACCCAGACATATCCAACTGGTGCATCCTGTTTTGCTCCCAGACTTCTGCAGGGGCATTGGAACCCTTCGAGATTACAGTTAGAAATGGAGTAGTCAAAATCTCGCTTTGATGAAGCAGGAAGTTAAATCCTTACAAGCCTATATCGTAATTCCCACTGGCAAAACATGAGATCTACGTTGATGAGGAAGGAAAGGAACTGGGAAGCCTGATGAAGAGATTGGCATGCAGACTCCTGGATTTTTCTAAGAAACGATATGTAATAATTGTACTTCTACGTTTAGGCGCCCTTTTATTGAACAAGGACCCTCATCGAGGAGTGCATCATGAACTTTTAGCCTGCATAATCGTTAGTCCTTATGTGGTAATACTTAATTCTTTCATAATCCTTGATCTGTTCATAATCCTTAATCCTTGAATAATCTTTATTCTTTTTATAATCCTTAATACTGGCATAATCCAGTATTCCCTTGCGAAATTAATCTTGCCTCAGTCAATTAATAGCAAAACACCGCTGACGTGCGCTTTTTACTTGTTTGTCTCTAAAATATGCGAGTATAAAATGATAAAAAATCAATGCAAGCATAAAATGCAGAAGCATGAACTCAAAAAATAGGTTTAGCAATAGATTTTTCGATCTTGTCCACTCGGCGGATGGACATGAAGAGCCGTGTTGTTGGACAAGATTTCGTCGATATGAGCAGAATGAGGCAGATTGAAAAGAAAAAGATTGATGCAGATATTTTCTGCCAAAATTTCGTCGGCCCATGGCTCAGCTGACACAACTAACTAATTAACTACCTACCTACCTAACTAACTAACTAACTGACTAACTAATAACTAACTAACTAACTAACTAATTAACTACCTAACTAACTAACTAACTGACTGACTAACTAACTAACTAACTAACTAACTAACTAACTAACTAACTAACTAACTAACTAACTAACTAACTAACTAACTAACTAACTAACTAACTGACTGACTAACTAACTAACTAACTAACTAACTAACTAACTAACTAACTAACAAACTAACTAAGCAAGTCATGCAGATATTGGCGCACCAAAGCCGGAACTAGAGACCAGCTAAAGAAGGTAGGCAACTGGGCGGGGGCAGAATCCGATGATGAAGATGAGACAGAAGTTACTCACCATTGCGGAGCAAGTTTCGCTGGTCCATGTGGATTCTCTGATTAGCTTAAATTGCATTTTGATGGATTTGCTTGGGCCTCCTATCGCAGCACATAGGGATTCTTTTCCTTCACTCTCTCCTTTGCGAAAAATTCCCTCAATTCCCTCTAGGGAATTATTTTTCTAGCGACCGATAAATGGTCTCATTGCCATGCTCAAGGACAGGCGCATGGCACTTTGCGGAATTGCAGAGCACATGCTGGGAGACTCCCCTCCCTCCCCCCCCCCCTCGGGGCACTCTGTAAGGGATTTCGGCATCTGCTCACGGTTTAATATCCGATATGGCTGAGCACACTGCGCAAGCCGGGCTCTACGGTCCCCAGTTTCAATCACACATGGCGGCGCAGTTTTTCTCTTCTATTTAATTTCTGCCGCCGCTGTGGTATATATATAGATAGTTGATTAATAGTCTGCACATGTGGGCCCTGCAGCTGAGGCAGGTGAGGGCCGCTCGGTCTTAATTTTTATAATAACTAGTTTTTTACAATTCCGTCCTGTAATTGCAAGTGAAAGTCGAGGGTTTGTAAGTCTGTAATTTTTATATCTTTTATGCGGGGGCCCTGGGACCGATCGCAGGGTGAGCGAAGAACACCTGACTAAATTATCAGGCTGAATGTACTTGAGTCGAGAGACAAAAAACTCCCGTTGCTGGGGTAAAGCAAGACTCTCAATCATTCTTTAGACCGAGAATAGATGGATAAACTAGCACTCACTTACCGACTACCGACAGACAGACAGAGACAGACAGACAGACACTAAGACAGACAGCAGAGAGACAATCAGGCAGACAGGCAGCATACATGTAAGTAAATAGTAGTAGTTAGTAGTGTAGTAGTAAGTAGTAGTCGTAGTAGTAGTAGTAGTAGTAGTAGTCGTCATAGTAGTAGTAGTAGTCGTCATCGTCGTCGTCGTCGTAGTAGTAGTAGTAGTACTAGTATTAGTAGTAGTAGTAGTAGTAGGTTAATTTGTAGTAATATTTAGTAGTGGATATGGCCATTATCTCTGCAAATATAAATTGCAAATGGATTTCTTCAAATTCGAACAGCTAATTCGAACTCGAACTAATTCGATAAAGAACAAGGATTCATCCTTGGTTCGCCAAAACAACATTAGTAATTTTTTGTAGATTTCTCTCTCCAGACAGTTTCTCGCTCGTAACCAATTCGACCACGATATTTTACGCGAGATTTTAAGTTTATGATTTCTTAGAAATGACTTTTAATACTGATAAATATTGTATTTTGAATTGCTGAACGCGCAATCAGATTTACATGTACTCTACTACTACCTACTACCGCTTCATTATACGTTTACTGTTCACACAAATGCAGTAAAGATGACTTCAAATGCTAGATCAAATATTGCCGTGAAAACGGTTGATCGCGGCTTTGGAGCGTTGTTTAGATATGAAACATCAAAAGTTGTTCAGATCAGTAGCATTAAAGTTTCAGTAATTTATCGACTTATTCAGCTGCTTATCATAGCCTACGTGATTGGGTGAGAAGATTTATTTGTATTAATATTTCTATTTGCAATATGCATTTTTTCTATGCTGTATCGTACTAATATATAAATAGGAACTCGTGAATTTCATTCTGAACTGTTCTTGGGGGATAGCTAGGGCCACTATGAAGTATCAGCTATTCAAAGGTTTTGATGTTGGCCTACATAAATATTTAATGTACAGTAAAATGATGGATTGTATACATGCCATGTTAACATTTATTATTATACTATAAAACTAAGAATTCAACTTAGTACTATTTCCAGGTAAAAAAGTAAATATTTTTTCATCTCAATTAAGAATATAATCTTATAAGGCAACCATAGTTTGGAAGGCAACATATATGCCAGGATTTCTCTAAGCACATCTGGGAGTGCCCTTGCTTCGGGTTTTCCTAATGCCTTTGAATTTAGTAACCAAAATTTAATAATGATGAATTTAGTAATGCTTGAACTTAGTAACACTTAGATTTAGTAATACTTGAAGAGCTTACTATATAAGAGTGAAGTTGCAGGACAACAGAACTTTCCTTCATACTGAATTATAGGTACCCATAATTACAGAGGTTCTTCAATTCAAGAGTTATTATATTTATTACTAAATCCAAGAATTATAATTGATGTAACTAGGGGATATAAGAATAATCCCAAACAGCGAAAATTCTTAAATTTATGCATATAGTAATATTTAATTCACCTATATAAATAATAGGTATAACATTATATTGTAGTAATACGACCCATTATTTTCTGCTATTGTTTTTATTAATAAGCATCAAAAAAGCTTTTCTCTTTATGTTCTCCTTAGGCCTACCCAACATACATAACCTATATTTGAAATTAAATCTCACTTATCATTTAGATGGGTTGTTGTCTACAAAAAAGGCTACCAAGACTTTGACGATGTGGTTAGTGGAGTGACAACCAAGGTGAAAGGAGTTCAATACACCAACCTCACTGGCACAAGTATTGGCGCCAGGATTTGGGATGTTGCGGACTATGTTGTTCCACCGCAGGTTTGCCTTTTTACTTTCTATATTTTTGTTTATATTAAATGATCTCTTTCTAAAAGGTGTGTGTGCAGCACTGTTGCTTTAAGTCTCGTTCGGGGAATGATCAATGCAATAAATAGACATTGTCATGACTTGCCATTGATGCCTTGTAAGACAGACAAAGATGACAAACTGTGCAGGAATTTTAGACAGGCATCCAAGACAAATTGGCACTGAGACACATGCTTTATATACACAGACAGACAAACAGACAGACACTAAGACAGACAGACAGGCAGGCAGGCAGGCAGACAGACAGACAGACAGGCAGACAGACAGACAGACAGACAGACAGACAGACAGACAGGCAGACAGGCAGACAGACAGACAGACAGACAGACACTAAGACAGACAGACAGGCAGGCAGGCAGACAGACAGACAGACAGGCAGACAGAGACAGATAGGCAGGCAGACAGACAGGCAGACAGGCAGATAGGCAGACAGACAGACAGAGACAGACAGGCAGGCAGACAGACAGGCAGACAGACAGACAGACAGACAGACAGGCAGACACTAAGACAGACAGGCAGGCAGGCAGACAGACAGACAGACAGGCAGACAGAGACAGATAGGCAGGCAGACAGACAGGCAGACAGGCAGATAGGCAGACAGACAGACAGAGACAGACAGGCAGACATACAGAGAGGCAATCAGGCAGACAGACAGGCCACATCAGAGTCGCCACCAACCACAACCCCAGGAGAACAACGCATTCTTCATCACCACAAACGCGGTGGTGACCCGGGACCAGACGCAGGGCGCATGCGACGAAGACCCCAGCGTGGCGCCCTGCTTCTCGGACGCGGACTGCCCGGCCGGCAAGCCGCAGATGCTTGGCAACGGAGTCAACACCGGCCGGTGCGTGCCGTCAAGCCAGGCGCCCAATAAAACATCATGCGAAATTTTGGCCTGGTGCCCGGTTGAGGTCGACCAGCTACCGGCTGGCGGAACCATGTTCCCAGAGGCTGTGAACTTCACTGTGCTCATCAAGGACAGCATTGAGTTTCCTTTGTTTGGCGTTAAACGGTTCGTTTTTTAATTACTATCATACATGCGCAACTTTGGGAATCACTCGGCCGTTTCTATTGGCAACACATACATGTAAGTCGGTATTGGCTGAGAGCAGTCACGTGACTACTATTCCATCCAATAGCGACTTACGTGTGTGTGTTGCCAATAGAAACGGCCGAGTGAATCCAAAGGTTGCGCCCAAGCATGATTACTATTGATGATTTAGTGGATTTATGATGTTGATTCCTCACTTCCGGTCATTTAGTGGGGTTGGGGATTCCTCACTTCCGGTCATTTAGTGGGGTTGGGGATTCCTCACTTCCGGTCTTTTAGTGGGGTGAGGATTCCTTACTTCCGGTCATTTAGTGGGGTTGGGGATTCCTCACTTCCGGTCATTTAGCGGGGTTGTGGATTCCTCACTTCCGGTCATTTAGTGGGGTTGGGGATTCCTCACTTCCGGTCTTTTTCTGTGGTTGTGATTCCTCACTTCCGGTCATTTTGTGGGGTTGGGGATTCCTCACTTCCGGTCATTTAGCGAGGTTGTGGATTCCTCACTTCCGGTCATTTAGTGGGGTTGGGGATTCCTCACTTCCGGTCTTTTTCTGTGGTTGTGATTCCTCACTTCCGGTCATTTTGTGGGGTTGGGGATTCCTCACTTCCGGTCTTTTAGTGGGGTGAGGATTCCTTACTTCCGGTCATTTTGTGGGGTTGGGGATTCCTCACTTCCGGTCATTTAGCGAGGTTGTGGATTCCTCACTTCCGGTCATTTAGTGGGGTTGGGGATTTCTCACTTCCGGTCTTTTTCTGTGGTTGTGATTCCTCACTTCCGGTCATTTTGTGGGGTTGGGGATTCCTCACTTCCGGTCATTTAGCGAGGTTGTGGATTCCTCACTTCCGGTCATTTAGTGGGGTTGGGGATTCCTCACTTCCGGTCTTTTTCTGTGGTTGTGATTCCTCACTTCCGGTCATTTTGTGGGGTTGGGGATTCCTCACTTCCGGTCATTTAGCGAGGTTGTGGATTCCTCACTTCCGGTCATTTAGTGGGGTTGGGGATTCCTCACTTCCGGTCTTTTTCTGTGGTTGTGATTCCTCACTTCCGGTCATTTTGTGGGGTTGGGGATTCCTCACTTCCGGTCATTTAGCGAGGTTGTGGATTCCTCACTTCCGGTCATTTAGTGGGGTTGGGGATTCCTCACTTCCGGTCTTTTTCTGTGGTTGTGATTCCTCACTTCCGGTCATTTTGTGGGGTTGGGGATTCCTCACTTCCGGTCATTTAGCGAGGTTGTGGATTCCTCACTTCCGGTCATTTAGTGGGGTTGGGGATTCCTCACTTCCGGTCTTTTTCTGTGGTTGTGATTCCTCACTTCCGGTCATTTTGTGGGGTTCACTTCCGGTCATTTAGCGAGGTTGTGGATTCCTCACTTCCGGTCATTTAGTGGGGTTGGGGATTCCTCACTTCCGGTCATTTAGTGGGTTGGTGATTCGTTCTGTTGATTTTTCATTTCTCACACTGATGTTCAACTGTGCTTAAGTATTAAGTATTAGCTCTTAGAAACGATGTGACATTTACCAAAACTTCAGCCGCAACGTGCTAGATTATTACAACTCAAGCCAGCTGCAGAACTGTGTGTACAACCCTGACACGGATATGTACTGCCCAGTGTTTCGAATTGGCGACATTCTTAAACTGGCTGGCATCGATAATTTCACTAAAATTGCCACAGTGGTGAGTGACCACCTGTTATTATGCTTGCATGGATTAAATGGACAAGGGGTTGTAGCCCAGTGGTCAGAGCGTCGGATTCACCACTGAAAGGTCGAGGGTTCGATTCCCGACCCACACTCGAACAATTTGGGTCCTTGAGCAAGACACTTAACTCTGCATTGCTTCAGTTCACCCAGCTGTAAAATGGGTGCCAGCATTAGCTGGGGTGATTGAGGCTGTGTGGTGAACCCCCATGCTGCTGCGGCTGAGCTGTCGGTTGAGTCAATTATTATTATTTTTATTGACTTCGCCAAACACTTGCAGGGCGGCGTGGTGTCCATCACGGTGAACTGGGACTGCAACCTGGACTGGGACGCCTCCTACTGCAATCCGACTTACAGATTTCGCCGACTTGACGATGAGAACACAAAAATTGCTAAAGGCTGGAATTTTCGTTACGCCAATTATTATCGGATTAACGACACGGATCACCGGACTCTGATCAAAGCCTACGGTCTGAGATTTGTTGTCTACGTGACTGGCAGGGCTGGCCGCTTCAATGTCATCCCGCTGACTATGAACCTTGGCTCCGGGCTAGCTCTACTGGGTATTGTGAGTGCTGCCCGATATGTATCGAAAATTAGTTTCATGTTAGCAATTTTTTCCTGCATTCATCATGGATTCTGATAACTAAACTCAGATTTCTAATGATCAGGCATGTAAACTCTCTAACTTGAGGGTTGGCCCTCATGTGTCATTCTATCAATAGATTGAAAATGGCACTCTTCTAGATTGAAAATGGCACTCTTCTAGATTGAAAGTGGCACTCTTCTAGATTGAAAATGGCACTCTTCTAGATTGAAAATGGCACTCTTCTAGATTGAAAATGGCACTTTTTAAGATTGAAAATGGCACTCTTCTAGATTGAAAATGGCACTCTTCTAGATTGAAAATGGCACCCTTATAGATTGAAAATGGCACTCTTCTAGATTGAAAATGGCACTCTTCTAGTTTGAGAATGGCACTCTTCTAGATTGAAAATGGCACTCTTCCAGATTGAAAATGGCACTCTTCTAGATTGAAAATGGCACTCTTCTAGATTGAAAATGGCACTCTTCTAGATTGAAAATGGCACTCTTCTAGATTGAAAATGGCACTCTTCTAGATTGAAAATGGCACTCTTCTAGATTGAAAATGGCACTCTTCTAGATTGAAAATGGCACTCTTCTAGATTGAAAATGGCACTCTTCTAGATTGAAAATGGCACTCTTCTAGATTGAAAATGGCACCCTTATAGATTGAAAATGGCACTCTTCTAGATTGAAAATGGCACTCTTCTAGATTGAGAATGGCACTCTTCTAGATTGAAAATGGCACTCTTCCAGATTGAAAATGGCACTCTTCTAGATTGAAAATGGCACTCTTCCAGATTGAAAATGGCACTCTTCTAGATTGAAAATGGCACTCTTCTAGATTGTAAATGGCACTCTTCTAGATTGAAAATGGCACTCTTCTAGATTGAAAATGGCACTCTTCTAGATTGAAAATGGCACTCTTCTAGATTGAAAATGGCACTCTTCTAGATTGAAAATGGCACTCTTCTAGATTGAGAATGGCACTCTTCTAGATTGAAAATGGCACTCTTCTAGATTGAAAATGGCACTCTTCTAGATTGAAAATGGCACTCTTCTAGATTGAAAGTGGCACTCTTCTAGATTGAAAATGGCACTCTTCTAGATTGAAAATGGCACTCTTCTAGATTGAAAATGGCACTCTTCTAGATTGAAAGTGGCACTCTTCTAGATTGAAAATGGCACTCTTCTAGATTGAAAATGGCACTCTTCTAGATTGAAAATGGCACTTTTCTAGATTGAAAATGGCACTCTTCTAGATTGAAAAATGGCACTCTTCTTGATTGAAATAGTTAAAAAATCAAAGGTTTAGATGATGCCTTGCTCTTTACATTCTCTACCAGGCGACGGTCCTGTGCGACATGATTGTACTCTACCTGCACCATAAGAAGGTCATCTATCGTGGAGCCAAGTACGAGACACTGGAAGATGATGACGCTTACAGGGTAATTGAGTCCAGATATTAAAGAATTTTGGGTAAATGGCGAGAGTAGCTATACTTTGACTGACAAAACTAAAAGCCTCATTATCTTGTTAGTTAGTAACTTTTATCCCCTATCCTTTAAAATTCCCAAAGCTGATGAACGAAGAAGACGATGGCCTGCTCAGCGAGACTTCTCAAGATGCGCGCCAGCGAGTTCGCGCCTCGGCCCAGGCGCTGGATCCACCGGGTGGCAACTACGGAGCTATAGAGTGAGCAGCCTGTGTACTCAAGTATCTTGAGAATATGTTTTGGAACTGTATGTGTACTTATAAACTGCACTGACAGCCTCAAAGATCTGTTAGCTGTTAAATTCTCACAAATTGATTTCATTCGAGAATCTAGAGCTGAATGTACTTTACAATTTTTTTAACAAAAATATTTTGTATTCTAATTGTTTACAAGAATTTATGCTACTTCTTACAAAAGTAGATTATGCACCACATTCGTCTTTAATTTTGATTTTGATAAACTTGTGATTAGTTAAAAAATGCATCATATTAAGACTCGCATGATTATCCTGCCTTTTTTAAAGAATAAAACTACGGTTGCTACTGTTAGTAAATAATATCGGATATTCTGAGTGTTTTCTGCACGGGCGGTTAAGTTTTTTCTCAAGTTAACGTCGGAAGTTTTCTGTTGTACTTTAATATATACGCTCGTATTTGGAATTGTTCAAAAGTTGTTCTTTTTCATGAGAACTGTTTACTCCAATGAAGTATTTTTTTCATAAATTTTTCAACATTGCTTTTAGTGTTATCTTTTTATTTTAACTTTACTTACAATTACGACCGTATTATATAATAACTGAATTCACCCTGCCCCAATGGGCAGATGTGCAACCGACAGCTCAGCCGCAGCTATTGCGCAGCGCATCTGAAGGCTGCGTACGGCTGTTCAGTCCAAGGACTGGGGGGGGTCGCCACACACACCCTCAATTACCCCAGCTAATGCTGGGTATCCATTTTACAGCTGGGTGAACTGAAGCAATGCAGAGCTAAGTGTCTTGCTCAAGGACACAAATTGTTCCAGTGGGCTGGGAATCGAACCCAACCTCTCAGTCGTGAGTCCGTCGCTCTAACCACTGGGCTACAACCTAACTAAATTTATTGCCAGAACTAATTACAACACTACTAACAAGTATTTTAAAGCAGTAGTATCACTGCATATTCAATATCAGTTAGATACTATTTATTATTTCAATAGCTATTCACGACACGGCAAAGGTTGAAAAAGTGAAAAATCGAGCTAATCATATGGAAATCTGCGCTGATTACTGTTATACAAAAAACTTGCAGACTACTTAAATAAAAAGTGGGTGCACGGAGATAAACAATTGAATCTTCTTTTTGAGGATTATTACACGCAACTAAGTGGTGAGTAAATACTGAAAATTTTGCAAGATAAACTACAGTTTCAGCCTGTGTGCACACAACATCTTTGCATAAGATATATATTAATAAGCGGGTTGGATAAAACCCGAGATCAAAGTCTTTGTTCACTAAATATATCAAACTGGCTCAATCAGAGCTTATAGCATAAATCTAACACAGAGTAAAGGAAAATAAAAAAATTGAATACAAATTTGGCGCAAATTTATATTGACATGTTCGTGTTTAAATTACTAAAAGTAGAACAGTTAACATATTTTGCTATTTCACTTTGTAGATAATTAAAAATTAAATTTAGCTGATAGAAAATGGATATATAAATCAAAGTAACACCTTGGTGCATGTAGCGCACTTGTAATTGTATATAGATTTCTATCTGTTAATCACTCGTAGAGCGTGCAATGTACATGGCAGGTTAATTGTACATTCGATTTCATTTCGAATACTGATTAACCTTCATAGATAACGTAGCCCGACAGTCCGTACTCCCGGCATAACTCATCGATTTCGCTGTCGTCAAACAGCCGGCTCGAACTGCCAGTCGATTCGGCTCCTTTGCGCCGCTTTGTGGCACCGCCGCTGCCAATACTACTAATAGTACCACTCGAACTGGCAGTTTGTTGATTTTTCTTTCTCGGAAAATTTTTCTGCCGAAGCTTTCGACGCTTTCGACTGCATTTTCGCTGCAGATTAGGCGGCGCCTGCTGCTGTTGCTGCTGCTGCTGCTGCTGACCGTGGACAGCTCCTGGAGCAGCCGTGTGCGGAGTCTGCGGAGCACCTGAGCCTCAGTTGGAGGCCTGGCAGGAGCAGTAGCAGCGGACTCCGAGCTAGAGGACGTCGAACAGTCCACAGCGGCGGCTCCGAACAGGTCGAGACCACCGGCAGCGTTCATGCCGCGGTTGCTGGCGCATTTCTCGCGGAATTCGCCGATCAGTTCGAGTACAACTTGATGCCGATCGCTCTTGGCGCTGTCTAGCAGGCGCTCGGAGACGGATCTGGGGGGTTCAGGAATCGAACCAGGGATCGTCACGAGAGTCAGGCTCGTTCACTGCCGCTCTACTCAACCGCGATGATTTTTGCGTAAATCTTGCCCGCAAACCTCCAAAAAATGAAAGCAAAAAACTGCCTCATCGTGCATTCCACCGTTTCCTTCTCCGCCACCTGCTCTCTTCTTACCCCAGAATAACTTAATCTGCTCCTCCCTTCCATATCCGCCCCTCGATCTTTCCCTATCCGCCCCTCGATCTTTCCCTATCCGCCCCTCGATCTTTCCCTATCCGCCTCTCGATCTTTCCCTATCCGCCCCTCGATCTTTCCCTATCCGCCCCTCGATCTTTCCCTATCCGCCTCTCGATCCGTCCCTATCCGCCCTCGATCTTTCCCTATCCGCCTCTCGATCCTTCCCCATCCGCCCCTCTATCTTTCTCTTTCCGCCCCTCGATCCTTCCCTATCCGCCCCTCGATCTTTCCCTATCCGCCTCTCGATCTTTCCCTATCCGCCCCTCGATCTTTCCCTATTCGCCCCTCGATCTTTCCCTATCCGCCCCTCGATCTTTCTCTATCCGCCCTCGATCTTTCCCTATCCGCCCCTCGATCTTTCCCTATCCGCCTCTCGATCCTTCCCCATCCGCCCTCCCTCCCCATCCGCCCCCCATCCACACCTCCTGGCAGGCTCCTTGGCCCGCCGCCGTTTCTCCTTGACCTGCGCCTTCGCTCCGGCCAGGGCTTCGCCAATCGCCTCGCGTTCGTCGCGCACAGCCTCCTCTATGGCGTCGAAGACTCCGTCGATTTCTCGCTGACTCGCTCGAAGCTCAAGGCGTCGGCGACAGTCGGCAACGTCTGAGCGGAGCCGCGACTCGTCGCAGTCGAGGCGAGCTCCTTGGCGGCCGGTCCGAGAACTCCTCGCCAGGCCCTGGTGGAGGGGTTGGACTGGTCCTTTGGCTGGGCCACCTCCACATACTACAGCTAGGGTCGTCTAATCCACTGTCAATGGACATTCCAGTCCCCTAGCTGTCTATGGACATTCCAGTCTCCTAGCTGTCTATGGACATTCTAGTAGTCCCTAGACTGTCTATGGACATTCCAGTCCCCTAGACTGTCTATGGACATTCCAGTCTCCTAGCTGTCTATGGACATTCTAGTAGTCCCTAACTGTCTATGGACATTCCAGTTCCCTAGACTGTCTATGGACATTCCAGTCCCAAGCT
>NIVC01002054.1:155000-208878 GCA_002269645.1 Macrostomum lignano | reverse complement strand
GGGTAGAACATTAAGCACAGCTACACCTGCCACACAACCTTAAGTTAAACTTTTTTGCATATATTGTAAGCCAGATTATTAGCCACTCCTTCAACAGAATCACAGCTGAATTTCCAGGCAGACCCTTTGCACGTCGCAAAGAAGACTTGAATTTTTTCGGCTTTCTTCGGGTCATAAATTATCCACAGCTTGAGCCAACTTAATGCGAAACTTATTCTCGCAGTTACGACTGCACACATTAACAGTTACTTCTGTTTCATTTGGTAAAATTCCGACATCCCTTCCTAATATCCTACATTTTCTAAGAATTTCCTCACCAATCGTAAGCGCCACTGAGCACACGTATGAGTAATCGAGCCAAAATTGATATTGTTTAGTCAACACAGTGTCATCATACTCTGATATATCCGTCGATGGAATGTCCTCCACTAGAGCTAAAATGAATTGATATCCGTGATGGTGAACGGCAGCAATCCGGTGCCTTCCATCAATTAGACTATACTGGTCCGAATGCTCGCCAGTAGAAGGATATAGTTTAACAGGAGGGATTTCTTCCTGATTAGCAACCCGGTTTTTAAGTTTTTCGAAACTTTCATCATGCTCTGCTATTCGTCTTGCTGGATCTGCTGGCTTGTTTCGGTCTTCTGTATCGAAGTGGTATACTTTTAGCACGTCTACCCATTTAAATGAGTCAATGTAGAAATGGCCTTCTCTTTCAATTTCAAAATTGCTTCCAACCAATCGATAGCGTAAGTTCTTTCCCAATTCGAATCCGAAATGTTGTACATTGTATATGCACCCGTCGGAGGTGTTCACGAACATTTTGTTCTGACTGCCATGCCAGTTACGCAGTTCTTTTATTTGTTCAGGTGTACCGGTAGACGATTCAGAAGCTGCAGCAGCCGCCATTTTTCTGAAATTATCGAAGGAATGAAAATATTTGCAGCTATTGATGCTGGAAATAAAAAAGTACAAACTTTTTCATGCGTATTTAATATGTAGACTATAAGCAATAAGGTAATGCTTTTAATTACCAGGTGGTCAAAAAGGAGGGAGCATCATATCTAAATCAGATCGTAATGCTTTTAAAGTCAACTTAATGACAATATAAAATAGTTTACATAATTACATATTCACTAACTATATTAGCAGTCATGGGTATATGTGTTTATAAACTATTTCAGTCACTATGTAGGTTTTTTTCATAAAAGATGGAATGGATAGGGTCGGGGAACAACGACAACTTAAATAACGTAACTTCAGTTGTCCTTGTCGGGGAATTGGGGATTTGCAGACGGGATGGTGGGGATCTGAAGATAGGATGGTGGGATCTGCAGATGGGATGTGGGGATCTGCAGATGGTTTAATGGCGATCTGCAGATGGGTTAATGGGGATCTGCAGATGGAATGGTGGGGATCTGCAGATGGAATGGTGGGGATCTGCAGATGGGTTAATGGGGATCTGCAGATGGAATGGTGGGGATCTGCAGATGGATGGTGGGCATCTGCAGATGGTTGGTGGGGATCTGCAGATGGAATGGTGGGGATCTGCAGATGGGTTGGTGGGGATCTGCAGGTGGGTTTGTGGGGATCTGCAGATGGAATGGTGGGGATCTGCAGATGGAATGGTGGGGATCTGCAGATGGGTTAATGGGGATCTGCAGATGGAATGGTGGGGATCTGCAGATGGGATGGTGGGCATCTGCAGATGGGTTGGTGGGGATCTGCAGATGGAATGGTGGGGATCTGCAGATGGGTTGGTGGGGATCTGCAGGTGGGTTTGTGGGGATCTGCAGATGGAATGGTGGGGATCTGCAGATGGAATGGTGGGGATCTGCAGATGGGTTAATGGGGATCTGCAGATGGAATGGTGGGGATCTGCAGATGGGATGGTGGGCATCTGCAGATGGAATGGTGGGGATCTGCAGATGGGTTAGTGGGGATCTGCAGATGGGTTGGTGGGGATCTGCAGATGGGTTAGTGGGGATCCGCAGATGGAATGGTGGGCATCTGCAGATGGGTTGGTGGGGATCTGCAGATGGAATGGTGGGATCTGCAGATGGGTTGGTGGGGATCTGCAGATGGAATGGTGGGGATCTGCAGATGGGTGGGGATCTGCAGGTGGGTTGGTGGGATCTGCAGATGGGTTGGTGGGATCTGCAGGTGGGTTTGGTGGGATCTGCAGATGGGTTAATGGGGATCTGCAGATGGAATGGTGGGGATCTGCAGATGAATGGGGATCTGCAGATGGGTTGGTGGGGATCTGCAGATGGGTTAATGGGGATCTGCAGATGGGTTTGTGGGGATCTGCAGATGGTGGTGGGGATCTGCAGATGGAATGGTGGGGATCTGCAGATCGAATGGTGGGGATCTGCAGATGGAATGATGGGGATCTGCAGATGGGTTAATGGGGATCTGCAGACGGCGGATTCAAGCTACTCTTTGAGGGAGCTGTTATCAGTCTTTAAAAATGAACTCGCGTTAGTTAATTACAACACAGAATCCTTAACGTCGTTAAAAAATCTTAGAAACTGGGAGCCACCGTCATTGACAGCCTACAAGCAAAATCTTTCGGAATAAATAATAAATCAAAGAAATGATAAAGCCAAGTCAACTAAACCAAGAGATGTAACCAATAACAATAAATGCTTATGTGTTTGGAAACGTTTGATTAAAAAAATAAAAAGGAAATTAACTGACAACTAGAACAACTCTAATGACTACATTATTCAAAAGAGCACACAGGGATAGTAAGAAAGTTTATCAAGACAGTTAACAATAGAAAGACTAGAAGAATGGTCCTGCACTATGTTCAGCATGGTGGGGGTGCCAGCTTGTCTGGCCCTCTTGGTGGCACTCCGTTGAATGTCCCGAAGGTCGTCCAGTGTACCAGTGCTGAACATGGTGCAGGACCATTGCATAATGTGCAGACATGACATGCCTTGATATAAAAATCACCATGCTGGCGGTGTCAGCTCGTCGGGGCCGCGTGGTGGCACTGTTGAAGGTCCCGAAGGTCGCCTGTATGTCTACAGGTCAGCCTAGAGGGTCACCATCGTCCATTTCATTCACTGATTATGTCTACTGACTGAATGCTGCATGCAGAAGAGGATTCTTCCATTTCAGTTTTGGGAACGCAGCCGTCTCTGAGATGCCAATCGGGTGCTTTTGTTGAAGGTCCCGACGGTCGCCGCCGATGCTCCAGATGGAGATGAAGGGGGCCCTGGTGCCTGGTATGCTGAGAACAAAGGCCTCTACGCTCTAAGACAGATGAACCCAGATTATTGAGCCAATATGGATTCACAATAAAGGTTTATACAGTGTAGTGTTGGTTGTCCTTGCCACCAGTGTCTTCGACAAGAATCGTTGAATATCTCGACGGATGTGACGTTGGATGACTTTGAAAGTTAGTTCGTCGGAAAAGGCCGAAAATTTTGATCCATATCGTGGAATTTTACGAAAATCAGTAATTCGGTTTGCGAGCTATCGTGAAATGGGTCGTGTGCATTTGTAATACACCCCGTGGTCTTTCCCCATGGGGAAAAACAGTGTGATCTTTCTACTGTTAAATACAACCCGAGTTAAGGACACAAAATCAACTCTAAGTTCAAAACCGGTAGCACATATCTTATTGATAAGTGTATTTAAACTTGAGAACAACCAAATAACCTACCCAGACATTTGTGGCTCAACAACAATCCCTAGTTGACAATGACTTGAGCAAACTTGACAGATCTTACTTAAAATTTCCTATGATTTTTGCTAAGAGAATATAAGATCTGACTTGAAGTTTTTTTGCAGATCTGATAAGATCTGACAAGATTTCGCAAGAAAGTTTTAAGGATCTTATAAGATTTCACAAGTGTTTCTTAAGATAGACTGCACAAATTGTCTCCTGCATGCCACAACTGCTTCTGAATGGCTGCTTCTGTGCTGAGTCCTGATAGGCTAAAACATAAATTAGCTAAACAACTAAACTTGTCTCTAGAAAAGTCCTTGAAGTTTAAAGAATGAATAAAAATTATTTCAAGTCATTCAGATAGCTAATTTAAATTTATATAGCTTGCCTATTAAAATCACTTCACGCATAATTTAAAGCTTCATTTTGAAAAGTATTTTAATATAAAGACAGAAATGAATTCAAATTGATATTAAAGCACAAAGAATGCTGCACAAAAACACTACAGCGATCACTAAAAGACTAATAATCAATAAAGTGCAGTGCTAGAGAAAAATACCAAAAAGCAACTAATACAAAACAAATTCAATTTACAAAGATTACTGCAGCTGTTAAGAAAAAGCTGAAGACATTAATTGTAATAGGCAAAAATTCATGTAAAGTTAACCAGAATAAAGTAAAGAACTGGAAGCAAATAATAATTAATACAAGTTACACACAATTACTGCATAAAAATCGTGGGAAATGCACATAATAAACAAGAGAACATACACAATGTACAAAAAGGCAAGGGCAAACACTAGCATGACATGCTGCTTATTATAGGCCTAGGAATCTTTAGAATTTTTATGATTTAGTTTTTAAACCTACACAATGATGTCAACTTTTACAGAAAACTGAATTATTAATGAAAACTGAAAACCAAACAATTTATTGAGTAGACGTATTTATGAGCACCAGTAAAATTTGACAACAATTCAATCGAAACATAATATTCAAATTTATAGACCCAGGCCCAGCCGAGCCTATCTGATTCTGTAGGTCTAGTGATATAAACGAAGATTGACTGACGCACAGACAAAGCTAGATGGTAAGGTTAATATCGTATTAAATTTAACACTAGCAGTAGGCTGACATTTTTTTAATTAATATTGTACCTTCATATGTAGGCTTAAAAGTGACATACAAAAAATTTAAAATTGACATCATTGTAGTAGTAGTAGTAGTAAGTTGGCTCAGGCAAGAAGCCTGTTTGGCCAGTATATTTCTGTGTATTTAAGTTATTTTAGCATTAGTTGTTTAATTACGATTAAGTTCAAAAGGTTAAATTTGTTCAAAAGGTTAAATTTTTACACGAGTTACGATGTGAGTTACGATATTTGTAAAATTATTAAGGTATTTGAAAGAGCGTTTTTTGTAAAAAGATATAGTATTTTGCAAGCGCGCAATATTTCAAAGCGTGAAAAACGAACGAAAAATGAACAAAAACGAACTTCGAAAGAAATTTACGTTAAACGAATAGCGACGATTTAAATAGGTATTAGATAGGAAACTAATTAAATATTAATTAAATGCTAATTAAATAGGAAATTAAAAAGACAGTAAATGAATAAACAAAAGAAAAGAAAAGCGGATTTATTACACTGCTGATATGTCTGTTTCAGTTTGCATAACTGTTTTAGCTATTCATGACTTCATATATTTTAGCTACACCAGTGAGCTCTTTTCTGACTCTTTTTTTTCATTTGTAGCATATCCTAACTTGTGTACTTGCTTGTCATTTAAGAGGTACTGACAGAAGTATTTTTTTCTGATCTTTTCAGTAGATCAGGGTTAAATAATTCAGTTCACTTCATTAGAGCCATGCACATGTGTGTAGTGCGTTCCAAAAAATAGTTAATTAAATATTTGCGTGCCTTAAATTAAATATCAGACACGCTAGGTCGCCATAGAAACATGTGACGGTGTCACTTCGGTCGTTATCCTATTTGGGGGTTATTCACTTATTTGCTTTCTGTAATCGGTTGGGCCATCCATTACGAGTAAAATATGTAATTTAACATCTGAAATGCATATGAAATTCTCTAGCCCCCTTCCAGCCTGCGGCCCTTCAGCCGCCCTAAAACAAACTTTTACTCCTAATTTTTCTCGAACATCAAAAAAAGTTTTGGGGCATTCATTTAGGATCATAATCTACTTCTAGATCATCTAGAAGTATAGTTTCTGATAAAAATTATCATTAGGGCATAGGTTTTACTTTTTGGTGCGGCTAGAAGGCGCGGCTACAAACATGTCAGTTTGGCTGCTGCAGAAAAAAAGCTGACGGGTTGAGGAGAGAGTACGGTAAACCGCGTGGCTGACGTAGCTAAAAAAAGCAGGGTCACAAAAATGTATCACTGGGGTTAAATCCCTATTCAACAAACAAAAAAGGGATTGTAGCCTAGTGGTTAGAGCGTCGGACTCGCGACTTGAAGGTTGGGGGTTCGATTCTCGATCCCACTGAAACAGTTTGTGTCCTTAAGCAAGCAAGACACTTGCTTAACTCTGCATTGCTGCAGTTCACCCAGCTGTACTGGCATTAGCTGGGGTAATTGAGAGTGTGCGAACTGACACAGCCAAAAGCAGCCTTCAAATGCGCCGCGCAATAACTGTGGCTGAGCTGTCGGTTGCACATCTGGTCCAACTGGGGTAGGTGTAATAATCTATTGCTATTATTATTAACAAAAAACAACTTTAATTGGTAAATGGAGACTCAGATGCAGCAGTCCGTCACTCGACCCGAAGCTGCCAAGCCGCACGGCCTGTTGCCACACAGCGGCGGTCTCCGGGATCTCCTTGGCGCAGGTCCAGCTCAGCAGGTGGCTGGGCACGGAGACCAGCTGGTCGGTGCCTGGAGAAAAAGGCTGAAACCCCAAAACCAGCAGCAGCGGGCAGCTCTGCCTCTCAGGGTCCATGCCGCGGTCAAGCCAGTCTCCAACTGGCCACGAGAAATATGAATTATCGAGTGGGTGGGAAAAGTTGATGACGACCAGAGGCTGCGGAAACTCGGCCGGTACAGAGCCAGGCGCTCCAGTTCAACGAAGGTCACGCACAGCAGCTTCCTGCCGTGGCCAAGCAGCTCGGGACGGGAGTCGGCACCTCAGCGACGGCATCGGGCAGTTGTACAAGAAGGTCTCAGCCTGCACTTGGCAGCTCGGCCCAGTCAGCACGTGACGAGTCACTCGAAGTCTCCGCTAGCGCCGAGTCTGCCCACGACGTCGGCGAAGGCTGTCAATCACCATGGTGACGAGAACGCGGTCGCTGGAGTCCGCAATGAAGCCGCACTCGTCTCCGCCCAGGCTGATGCGGCTTCGGATGAGGCTGAGCTGGCGGCAAAAGGCGCGGACGAAGCTGACGGTGGTCCGAGTGTCGCACTCGTTGCTGTTCATCACGGCAAACTCCGACTCGACGGGCGACGCAACCTGCAGCAGCCGAAGCCCCTCTTCGTTGCCGGCGTCATTTGTGACGTCGTGCAGGACGCTGTGCGGCTGCGTCAGCACAGGCGGTGGCACGAAGACGCCAGCGGGCGGCAGCGACCACAGCTTCAGCTGGTCCACCAAGAAACTGTTCAGTAGCAGCAGCTGTGTGTCCCCGCAGGTGGGGCACTTGTGTGTTGCCATGACAACGTCATAAGCCATGGAGGTTGTAATCATTACTCTAATGTCAGCCTGAATTAGAGCTTATCTCTCCCCAGGCCGCTTCTGCCCGGCTTCAAAGGCACCGCCAGCACGCCTCCATAGACTCCATTTCGCTCGCACCGTGCCAGGCCCACCCAAGAGGTGGAGCAGTATCGCGTCATGTAGCTGACATCAGCGAACACCTGGGGCACTCGGAAAGTTCGATGCAGCATGCGGCAGTCCAGCATCCTGGTGTACATCTGCAGGCCTCCGTTACCCGTTTGATCATGCTGCAAGTGGATTTCGGGGACCAGCTATGAACCCCGATCGATACTATGCTATGACGGCCCTGGATTCCAGCTATGCATGACTTCTCTATGACCTCTGTCGTTGCAATGACGAAACTAGCTATACTGTAGTATAGTGCTAGTTTAAACTAGGTAAATAAATACTTCCTGCATGGCTTCAGGAACTCACCATGCCAGCAGCTCCAGGTCCTCTAGAATGGGCACCAGCTCGTCCTCGGAGGTCACGACCCTCTCCTCCAGCTCCGAGCACACCAAGCCTCTCTGTGTGGCCACCTTCCAAGCCTGACCGCCGGTTAACATCGCGCACAGGTGCCAGGAGGTCCGGGCCGCTTCCAGAACGCGGCTGTCGTCGATTCGACAGTGCCAGCTCCGGCAGACAAGGCGACAGGCGGCAAAGCTGCGCAGGTCCAGGCGGTGCAGAATGCAGCTGAGCGCGTGGTCCGGCATGCGCTGATGCAAGAAGTCCTGCTGCATCGCTCAAGGTTGGAAGAATCTCTTTGTCTACGGGTGCAATATACTTGTTGAAGAACGTTATTGCTTGTTGTTCAGTTCTTTGATTTCTCCTTATTGCTACTTGCGATAGCGACCCAAGACAATTGTACCACGACTATATTCGACTATTGCCCTAGACGATTTCATTTTGGCTTTTCAGGACGCCGATGTTTTTGTGTACGTCAGTAAAAGATCAACACTCTTCAGAATACGCTTTCTGCCACAGACAGTGTATTCTGAGGAATACATTACATTAATTTAATCTTAGACTACGCAAGAATCCCTACTTCATGCAATGGACATTCAATTATCATCGTCCTCGCTGTAGAGTATGGGTGTCTAGAACGCCCCGCAGAATCTTCACTCCCAATAAAACGACTTTTTTATTTGCCTAATAAGAAGGCTCAGACAATGGATCAAGAGTTGGAATTTGGCCTGATGGATGAGTTTTTCGGGTAGAAACTGGAAGAAGTTGACATCCCTGATGCGCAAGCCGGATCTTCTACTGCTTTGAGACCAGTGGGTAAAGCGCTATCGACTGAGGAACTCGTACGGCAGATAAGTGATGGCTTCCCGTGTCCTCCATCTTGGCAATTTCATCCAGATCTTGGTCAGTCAAAGCTGTATATGTGGACGCTTCTTCCAGAAAAGTATCAATCATTTCCACCGGGTCTACGACGTTTCCAGCCGGGACGTTTGCCAGCCGACGTTTCCAGCCGACGTTTGCCAGCGGGACGTTTCCGACGTTCGCCAGCTGACGTTTGACAGCCGGACATTTACAGACAGTAATCGGTTAAAGAATTCTGCCCTCTCTAGGCTTACATGTACTTCAATTTGAAAACTGCGGACATAGCACTAATCTAACCCCACCTCGCTCCCTACTACTGCTACTAAATATACAGGTTACTATTCATAACAAAAAACTGCTCACTAGTACAGGTTACTAACAAACAACTGCCCACTAGAACGCGGCATAATTCTATAAAACCAATTACCGCCTGCAAATGTCCCGTTGGCAAACGTCGGCTGGCAAACGTTGCTATCCCATTTCCGCCTCCAGTACTGACAGTCCCGTGAACTGAGAAACAGGTTCTTCCTGAATCTGCACAATAGAGATCTGCAGGATGGGGATCCGCAGGAAGGAGATTTGCAGGATCGGGATTTGCAGGATGGGGATTTGAAGGATAGGGATTTGTGACTGTGGGGATGGGGAACTAAATGATTTGTGGCTGTGGGGATGAGGAACTAAATGATTTGTGACTGTGGGGATGGGGAACTAAATGATTTGTGACTGTGGGGATGGGGAACTAAATGATTTGTGACTGTGGGGATGGGGAACTAAATGATTTGTGACTGTGGGGATGGGGAACTAAATGATTTGTGACTGTGGGGATGGGGATGGGGAACTAAATGATTTGTGACTGTGGGGATGGGGAACTAAATGATTTGTGACTGTGGGATGGGGAACTAAATGATTTGTGACTGTGGGGATGGGGAACTGAATGATCTGTGACTGTGGGGATGGGGAACTAAATGATTTGTGACTGTGGGGATGGGGAACTGAATGATCTGTGACTGTGGGGATGGGGAACTAAATGATTTGTGACTGTGGGGATGGAGAAGGTATGAAGAGCAACGTCTAAAAATTGAATAAGAGTATAAAACTCAGAACGATTTTTGAGAAAGCGAAGAATTCGCCTATTTTTTATATATTTAATAACGAACGAGTTAAAATTAAGCCAAAGCAACAAAGCGACAGCGAAAAATTATAGTAAAAAAAGTCGAGACTCAAGTGACAAACAAATTGTCTAAAAAATTATTGTACTTGATAAAATGCAGGGCAGATTGGATATAATTAATGCTAAAAATAGATCAAACAGACCTGTCAAATGCTTGCAGATGAATTAGTAAACTGGGCACAAAGTCTGAAACCAAATGTCAACAAATAAATCAAAGCTGTTACTCAGAAACCGAGCTGCCAAACTGCACAGTCCGCTGCCACACAGCTGACTGCGGAGCATCCTTAGAGAAGCTCAAGCTCAGCAGGTGGCTCTGTTTGTTTGCTTCATCTCGCTCCATGCCAGCTGACACCAGCAGCGGGCAGCTCTGCCGCTCCGGGTCGATGCCGCAGTTCAGCCAGTTGCCGACCGGCCACAGAAAGTGCAACGGCTGGTCGTTGGGCAGGTCGATGACGACCGGAGGCTGCGGACAGCTCGGCCGATACAGAGCCAGGCAGTGCGGCACCATGAAGGTCACGCACAGCAGCTGCCTGCCGTGGCCAATTAGCTTAGGCTGGGATTCGGGCACCTCAGCAGACGGCATCGGGCAGTTGTACAGGAAGGTCTCTGGACACACAGTGCACTTCGGTCCGGCCAGCACGTGACGAGTCACTCGGAGTCTCAGCTGACAGCGAGCCTGTCCACGACGTCGGCGAAGGCCGTCGATCACCATGGTGACGAGGACGCCGTCGCTGGAGTCCGTGATGAAGCCGCACTCGTCTCCGCCCAGGCTGATGCGGCTGCGGAGGAGGCTGAGCTGGCGGCACCCGGCGCGGACGAAGCTGACGGTGGTCAGAGTGTCCTCATCGTTGCTGTTCATCACGGCGAACACGGCAAACTCCGACTCGACAGGCGACGCCACCTGCAGCATCCGCAGGGCCTCTTCATCGCTGCCCACGACACCACTTTGCAGGACGCTGTGCGGCTTGCCGATGACTTGCGGCGACCTGCCGAACGAGTCGGCGGCGGGCGGCAGCGACCACAGGCTGAGCTGGGGCGCAGCCAAGCTCATACTGTAGACCAGCAGCTGGTCTTGGCCGCACTTGGCGCACTTGTGCGTTGCCATGACAACAGGGAAAATGCCGGATATAGGCGGGCTGATCACCGCCTGGGTCAGCACTTCGTCTCCGCCCAGTCCGCCGTCGCCAGGCCTCAGCGGCAGCGTCACCACGCATGTGCCATCGTTGAAGCGGCAGATGACCAGACCGATCCAGGAGGTGGCGCAGAACTTCAAGCTGCACTCGGCATCCTCGGGTATTTGGGGCACTTTCAGTAGCCGATTGATAAGGCGGCAGCGGCCACGGTCCAGCATCCGAGTTCGCAGCATCAGGCGGCCGCGGCCGCCCTTGTCCGACTGCAAACGGTGTTACGTAGGAAACTTTGCGACGAGCATAGGGGCTCGAACTTGGGACCTCAAGTACAAGAGTCATTCACTTTCACGCAGGGGCGTCGCCACCGGGGGGACAGGGGGGGCATGTCCCCGACTCCCCACCGAGTGAAAGCTATAGGAGGGACATTTAAATGCTATGGAAATCAATAATTTTGCTTTGGGGCGCCAAAATAAGTGTCTCAGTGTCTCCGGCGCTAAAATGAGTGTCTCAGTGTCTCCGGCGCTAAAATGAGTGCCTGAGGCGCTAAAATGAATGTCTGTGGCGCTAAAATAAGTGCCTGCGGCGCCAAAACGAGTGCTAACAACACCGATTCTCAAAATTATGTAGGAACTTAGTCATGTAGAATTCCTTACTTTGCCCCCCCCCACCATAAAATCCATGGCCCCCATGGTAGACTGAAACCTACTATAAGTAGTTTAAATTTCCAGCTGCGCATTTTCTGGTTCGTTTCTTATAGCCACACAATATTGCAGCATTGATTTGTGAGCGAGCGCCGAGCACTCACCATGGGCAGCAGCTGCAGGTCCGGCAGGCTCGGCAGCAGCTCCTCCTCGCACTGCACGTCCGTCTCTTTCAGCGTGGAGCACACCAAGCTGCACCGTCTAGACAGCTGCAGCGCCTGCCAGGCGGTCGGCGATTTTGCACTGCTGCCGCCGCCGCACAGCTGACGGACGGCGCGACCAGCGGTCAACAAGCCACCACCAATGCAGGCGCCGCCGCTGCAAAAAGCGTCGATGCGAGACAGCCAGGCGCGGCAGACGAGACGACAGGCGGCCAGGCTGCGCAGGTCCAGGCAGCGCAGGATGCCGCTGAGTGCCCGGTCTGGCAGGCTCAGGCTCAGCGGGTTGGAGACTTTTGGCTTGGCGGCTGCCATATGGTGCGCTGGAAAGTTTTTTGATTTTATTGTACAGTAGTCAGCAGACAGACAGACGGAAAGACAAACACTAAGACAGAAAGACAGACTCATGAATCGAATTAAGAGTAGAGTGGAATGACGCTTTATCTACTACTGATAATAGTAGTCTATATTCAAATGATTTGTAGACAACTAAGTTAGAATAGAAGAATCTTACATGACACTGAGGTCTGAGGAAGCCATCACTTTATAAAATGGCGCAGGTACATATATTGTAACTTCTGTTTAAGTGTTTGCTGTAAGAATTTTTATGATTTTTTAAAGAATTTTTATGAACCCACTTAAACCTCTATGGCCTAGCAACTAATGATCTGGTAGAGTGGCCTAGCAACTGAGGATCTGGGAGACTGGCCCAGCAATTAAGGATCTGGGAGGGTAGCCTAGCAACTGAAGATCTAGGAGGCTGGCCCAACAACTGAGGATCTAGGAGGCTGGCTTAGCAACTGAGGAATATGGGAGGATGGCCTAGCAACTGAGGATCTGGGTCTGGGAGGGTGGCCCAGCGACTGAGGATCTGGGAGGGTGCCTCCTGAGGGTGGCCTAGCAACCAAGGATCTAGTAGGATGGGGGGCCTAGCAATTTAGGATCTAGGAAGATGCAATTAGGGTGGCCTAGCAACTCAGGATCTAGGAAGGTGGGGTTAGGATGGCCTAGCAACTCAGGATCTAGGAAAGTAGGGGGGCCTAGCCTAGCAATTTAGGATCTAGGAAAGTGGGATGGCCTAGCAACCCAGGATCTAGAAGAGTTGTAGACAGCCTAGCAACTAAGATGGCTTAGCAACTGAGGATTTGAAGGTGGCTTAGCAACTAAGCATCTAGGAAGGTGAGGCAACCTAGCAACTAAGGATCTAAGAATATATATTACTTTTCCTTTTAGATATAATTTTTTTATATTTTTTTATTATTTTTTAGTTTCCTTACTTAGGCTTAGGTAGGACTAGGCCTAGGTATACTTGGTATGATCTATAAATAATGCAGACACAATTCTACATTATTTATAATTAAGGCCTATATTATAAGTGAAGATGAAAATGGGTATTATTATAGGAAACAAGCTTATAGGCTAATAGACCTAGGCCTAATTGACACTTAGAAAAACAAGACACAAATAAGATAATAATAGGCATAGTACAATTATATCAACCCAATTAAAATACCAAAATGAGTAAAGCCTAGTATAGGCTATAGCTTAAGTAGACCTAGAATAAAGAAAAAATATGAGAATAGTATAGTACATGTACAAAGAAAGTTTGATCATTGAATAGATAACAACAAGACTCTAGGATGCACAGCTGAAAGAAATTGGCTGTGCAACACCAAAGTTCTAAGTGTCCCTTGGCTGAGGTCTTAGCATTGAGGCGTCTAACTGTGCCAAAGTGCCAACCGTCGACGCCCATTGTTAGACAGTTTAAAAATTACTTTTATTGCACGCTGATTTTTAGCTTTTCCGGCCGAGCTGAGCATTGATTTGGAAGGATTTGACAGCTGCTTATAGCAGCTTATAGCTGCTTACAGCTGCTTTATCCGTTGTTTAAAGGTTGGATATCGATAACGACAAGAAAGTTGTTTCATAGAAAGGCGCTGCAATTCAAAATCCATCATTTTTCCTAGACTCGTAGCGATTTTGCAATTTTAAAAATGTTTAGGCCTAAACCCTTTCGGCTTTGGCCTTTGGTTTTTTAGCTTTTTGGTCTTTCAGTTAAGTCGAGACGAGAGTCAAGAGAGGTAGTTCAATAATATAATTTATTGCTAGTTCCTAAAATATAATTTTATTTGTCAATACTATTAAATATAACAAACATGTGCTCTTATTCTTAAATAACCACCATAGGCCTATCTATCTATAGTGCTAAGTGCTTAGGTCCTTAGGCTTAGGACCCTAGGGCTCTATATTAGGCCCTATTTTTATGTAAAAACCTTGATGTCAGTATCATTTATAACTTTTTGTAGTCATAAATTACTCATCTAAAATAGCTAATATAGTAGACCTAGCATTTGAATTTCTAATAGTAATATACATTACTATTGCAGTATATCTTCTGAAGTATGGCCTAGGCCTAAGTCTAACTAGGCCTAAGATATGTTAATAATTTATTTGAAGTTTTATTTTTAGGTTTAAAATAGGGCCTATGGCTATGAGTATGATACATTTTGTTATAGAATAAAAATTTTATAATTTATTTATTATTTTATATACAGTCTTATGAAAAATCATCAATATCCAATATACTACAAAATAATATTTATTGAATAAAACTAAATGTCCTTATGTTATATAAGCCTAATGTTTTTTAATTAGGCCTACAATATTGCATGTTTTAGTTTTATTAAGTGTAGTGTAAAACATTTTTAATTAAAAATGAATAAACTTTTATAACCATGTCTAATAGTAGATCTAAAGGGGTAGCCAAGGGAGCCATGGCCATTTTTCTTAGGCATGGCCAAAAAGATTTGGGCCATATGTTTTTGACTTATAGATATACATGGTCCATTTTTCAATATTGGCCATTGGGTTATAATGCTTAATATAGCTTGGCCTTCCTTTAAAGGATTTTTTTGGGAGTACGAGATTTGCTAGCAGGAAATCTGCTAGCCAAAGTTTGCTAGCAAGAAATTTGCTTGCCAAAATCTGCTAGCCAAAGTTTGCTAGCAAAATCTGCTAGCCAAAATTTGCTAGCCGAAGCTTGCTAGCAGGAATTTTGCTAGGAGGATTTTGCTAGCCAAAATCTGCTAGCAGGAATCCAACCAAAACCGGCAAGCAGCAATTTGGCTGGCCAAACTCAGGAAGTTGTAATTAGCTAGAGACAATTTGCTTGTCCAGTTTTGCAAGAATTTCAATAAATCCTCTATAGCGTCATTCCACTTTTACCTTTACAGCTTTACCAATCCTCTTCAAATTGGACACAATCCAATTTTCAACTATTTTGACAATCGTGTAGAAATTTTTGAGTCTCGAAGTTAATTCCTAACAACACTGTGTACTTTTAAAGTTAGTCTGCTTTTCGTCAGCAAGACAGCCACCCCAACCTCCGCCTCTCTCCTTCTTGACCACTGGAGAGATGTGTGAAGGGGGTTTAAAATTAACTAACTTTCAGCTGCCATAAGTTTGCTCCACATACAGCGATTGACTTTAAACTTGATAAAATTCTTCATTGACTCATTCTCTGTCTAAATATAAAGTCTCAACTTTGTACCCCAGTTAGAACATAAACTGTAGGCATGTGAAGTTTGTCAGCTTTTTCTGTTGTTTGTGCTACTCACTCACTCATTACCCTAGACCAACGATCAGGTGATAGGGCTCAATGTACATAGCAAATATACAGTGTTCTGGAAAAACTTTTTATAGCCTTCTCTACTAACATTTAGCCATGACAGTTCAATAAGGAATTCAACTACTGTCCTAACTACAAGCTATCTGATTGCGACTTGAGAGTATTCTGTCCCCCACAATGACAAACTGACTTTCCAAACACTTGAACTGATGCTGATGCTTTTAGTTATAAAATATTTGGGATTTTTACCCACTTCTGTGGATTTTTTTAGGTAAAACAATACATTGCCATTGCCAGAAAACAAGCAATCTTTTGACGCCGGTTGCAAGAAGTTTGGTCAGCAAATTCCTGCTAGCAGATTTTGGCTAGCTAAATCCTTGCTAGCAAAATTCCTGCTAGCAACTTTTGGCCAGCAAAATTCCTGCTAGCAAATTTCGGCTAGCAGATTTCAGCTAGCAGATTTTGGCAAGCAAATTTCTCGCTAGCAAATTTCATAGACCCATTTTTTATATCATTCTATCCCTAAATACAATAAAATGTATAATATTAATCAGTTAAGCTAGTTAGTTATAAGAGAATATAATGACAATAGGGCCTAGACAAAATATTACTGTGGTTTACGATGTGCCCTATTGAAAATTTGTGACTATATAACATGAGATCTAAAATTATAGCTCTGTATGATGCAACAGATCATGTTAACTTTTGCACTGAATATAGATATAGTACTAATTAGATAACAAGGAATTTAGCCTTAATAAGACACTCATGGTTACTCTTGCTATTTATCCTAAAACTACACTAAAACTAAAACACTAAAACTAAGAGCCTTAGTGCACCATAGAAAAGTATTACCCTTACTGATAGACCCCATATAGCAGGAAAGACGATGGAGAAGATTGAGCAGTTCAACTTTGAGTTGCTGTCTCATCTGCCATACTTGCCAGATATGGTGCCTGCCAATTTTGCAATATTACCCCAAATGAAAAGACTTCTTTGTGGCCCAGTTTTTAAAAACTGAAGTGAACTTGAAAGCCTCATTTGCCATGTCATCCTCTATGAAATGCCTTGCTCTACATTTGCCAAGGCCATCAATGCCATGTGATCCAGGTGGCAGAAATGTATGCATTTGGATGGCAACTACAATTGAAAAGCCACAGGCTGAGTTGGATGAGTAAATATACATTTGAACTTTTCCTACTGCTGACTAACTTGAGATTTAATCAATGTTGCTGTTTAAATTATCCCATATTTCTTTTCTTCACTGTTTTATGAATATCATTGTTTTTTTTCAAAAGGCTCTTAAGGATGTGTGACCCTAGTACCAACCTTTGCAAACATTTTTATGTGTAGCAAAGAGATGGTTAGACATATTGACGTGATTCAAATAGCTATATTTTAATGAGAAATTCATCTTTCATTTAACACCAAGGATGTGAAGATATGCTCAATAATTGTCGAGTAATGATAGAAATTTTAGGAACTTTTGGGACACACCTCATATTAGCATATAGGTCTTGACATTATATAATAGGACAGTCTTAATCACTAGAATAGTGTCATCCACTGGCAGTCAAGCAAGGCCTTAGACTAGGACAGCCCTTACAAATTAAAAGGCAGCCTAGACAAGTCTATAGCAATATTGTAAATCCTTATAACTATTAGACACTAGACCACTAAGATAGAAAAATTGGGCCATATAAATCATATTGAGATAGATTATATCACCTAGAGGCCAGTACTTCCTAGAAAAATTTTATGCTTTGTATGATAAACTTAGGCATCTTTATTATATTATCTATATATTGTCTCATAATTATTACATCATCTGTAAGTTGAAATGATAAGCTTAGAAATCAATTAAGAAAAAATCTATAATAAACCAGCTTGCTATGTCAGATTTTTTGTATATTTATTAGCCTTTAAAATCTTTTAAGTCTTGAATGTCTATAGCAGAATATAGTTCCCTTTTTTGAGTAAATTTAGGATAAAAATTAACTTATATGGTAATTTATGTCATACACAAATGTAACTATTTAAACATAAAAAAATTGATAACTATTTTAGTGCAAGACTCTTTAAATCGATCATTAATTTTTATTATTTATGACAGCATATTTACAAAGCAGGGTGACGCTGTCTTTATTAAAGCATTAACCAGCTACCAGGCAGCCACCATTGGGTGCTTTATGGGCAGCGGGCACGCCTCTGCTAGTGGCGATGCTTCCGCAGCTGCTGGTGCGGCAGCCACTACATCTGCAGGTTCTGCCGATTGCAATGGAGAAGGTTTGAGGAGTTTGCTATTCAGCAGTCTGTGTGGAATCAGAATACAATACTGCTATGGCTTGTATTACCCATGTCTCCCTCTCCCCTATCTCCCTCTTTCCTCTCCCTCATATCTCCCTCTCCCTGTCTCCCTCTCCCTGTCTCCCTCTTTCCTCTCCCTCATATCTCCCTCTCCCTGTCTCCCTCTCCCTGTCTCCCTCTCCCTGTCTCCCTCTCACTGTCTCCCTGTCCCTGTCTCCCTCTCCCCTATTTTCTTCTCCCTGTCTTCCTCTCCCCTATCTCCCTATCTCCCTCTCCCCTGTCTCACTCTCCCGTGTCTCCCTCTCCTGTCTACCTCTTTCACCACCTCTCCCCTGTCTTCCTTTCCCCTGTCTCCCTCACCCCTATCTCCCTCTGCCCTGTCCTCTTCTTTCTCGTTCTCCCCTGTCATCCTCTCTCCTATCTTCCTCTCTCCTGTCTACCTCTCGCGCCCTCTCCCCTGTCTTTCTCTTCCCTGTCTCCCTCTCCCCTGTGTCCCCCTCACCCTTGTCTTCTACCCGTTAGGCCTCTCATGTCTTGTACTTTCCTATTTCTCTTTCCTTTATTCTCGAGTCTCTTCGTAGCTAGTAAAAGTTTAGTCTGATGCGTAATCCTATCAAACACGTCTACTTACAGTACCTTACTTAATTACACTAATTGATTTTCAGTGAACTTCAACCATTTCAACATACTCCGAGCTATTGGCCGCGGCGCCTTTGGCAAGGTTTGCATCGTGCAGAAGAAGGACACGGAGAAAATGTACGCTATGAAGTACATGAGCAAGCAGATCTGTATTGAAAAAGGCGCAGTTAAAAATGTCATTAAAGAGATACAGATACTGGCGGATTTGGATTTTCCTTTCTTAGTCAATATGTGGTACACCTTCCAAGATCAGGAGGACATGTTTGTGGTTGTTGACTTACTGCTTGGCGGCGATCTACGCTATCACATTCAGCATAATGTGCGATTCTCGGAGGCCTCTCTGAGACTTTATCTAGCTCAGATGGGTCTGGCTTTGGATTATCTCTATACTAAACACATTCTGCATCGGTGAGTTCGTTTTGAAATTCTGCTCAAACAGCTATCAATCCGCCCCCCGCCCCACTCTACTCAAACAGCCATCAATCCGCCTCCAATCTACCCAAGCAGCTATCAATCCGCCCCCCGCCCCACTCTACTCAAACAGCCATCAATCCGCCCCCCCCAATCTACTCAAACAGCCATCAATCCGCCCCCTCCCAATCTACTCAAACAGCCATCAATCCGCCCCCCGCCCCAATCTACTCAAACAGCCATCAATCCGCCCCAATCTACTCAAACAGCCATCAATCCGCCCCCCAATCTACTCAAACAGCCATCAATCCGCCCCCCGCCCCAATCTACTCAAACAGCCATCAATCCGCCCCCAATCTACTCAAACAGCCATCAATCCGCCCCCCATCTACTCAAACAGCCATCAATCCGCCCCCCGCCCCAATCTACTCTAACAGCCATCAATCCGCCTCCAATCTACCCAAGCAGCTATCAATCCGCCCCCCATCTACTCAAACAGCCATCAATCCGCCCCCGCCCCAATCTACTCAAACAGCCATCAATCCGCCCCCGCCCCAATCTACTCAAACAGCCATCAATCCGCCCCCGCCCCAATCTACTCTAACAGCCATCAATCCGCCTCCAATCTACCCAAGCAGCTATCAATCCGCCCCCCATCTACTCAAACAGCTATCAATCAGCCCCCCCCGCCCCAATCTACTCTAACAGCCATCAATCCGCCTCCAATCTACCCAAGCAGCTATCAATCCGCCCCCATCTACTCAAACAGCTATCAATCCGCCCCCCCCGCCCCAATCTACTCTAACAGTCATCAATCCGCCCCCCGCCCCAATCTACTCAAACAGCCATCAATCCGCCCCCCAATCTACTCAAACAGCCATCAATCCGCCCCCCAATCTACTCAAACAGCTATCAATCCGCCCCAATCTACTCAAACAGCCATCAATCCGCCCCCCGCCCCAATCTACTCTAACAGCCATCAATCCGCCTCCAATCTACCCAAGCAGCTATCAATCCGCCCCCCATCTACTCAAACAGCTATCAATCCGCCCCCCCCGCCCCAATCTACTCTAACAGCCATCAATCCGCCTCCAATCTACCCAAGCAGCTATCAATCCGCCCCCATCTACTCAAACAGCCATCAATCCGCCCCCGCCCCAATCTACTCTAACAGCCATCAATCCGCCCCCCCCAATCTACTCAAACAGCCATCAATCCGCCCCCAATCTACTCAAACAGCTATCAATCCGCCCCAATCTACTCAAACAGCAATCAATCCGCCCCAATCTACTCAAACAGCCATCAATCCGCCCCCTGCCCCAATCGACTCAAACAGCCATCAATCCGCCCCCTGCCCCAATCTACTCAAACAGCCATCAATCCGCCCCCTGCCCCAATCGACTCAAACAGCCATCAATCCGCCCCCAATCTACTCAAACAGCCATCAATCCGCCCCCAATCTACTCAAACAGCCTTTAATCCGCCACATCTGTACTTAAACAGTTATCAATCTGCCCCCCCCCCCCCAATATGTACTTAAATTTTACTAATTCACCCTTCAATCTGTACTTAAACAACCACTAATCGCATCCTAATCTTTATTTAAACAGCCAATAATCCGCCCCCCTCCATTCTGTAGCCAAATTTCACTAACCCACCCCCAATCGGTACTCAAATACCACTAATATACGCCTGTCTGTACTCAAACAACCACCAATCCACCTCCTCTTATCTGTACTCAAATCAAAATGTCACTAATCCGCCCAACCTGTACTCAAATGTCACTAATCCGCCCCTTTTCCACCAGAAGTCCGCCCCCATCTGTACTTGGAGAATTGGCTTCGATCCATCCCCTATCCGCCCTCCATGCAGTCTTAAACGTGCTTCAACCTGCGCTCTTGTCGGTGCCCCTTAATCTGCATCCCCCCGCCACCCCTAATCTGCCCTTCCATTAGTTCCGCTTCCTAGGGGCTATTAGAATGTAGAATCACTATATTGTGTTACAGAGGCGCTTGTAATTTAGTTGCAAGCAAGCAAGAAAGAAAAGTTGCTTCAAATTTCCTATTTGCTCATCTTTCTCTCACTGCCTTTGATTTCTGCTCCGCCCATGAGAATATCTCGCCCTTGGCAGGTGCAACCAGCCACCTGTCAATCTAACTTTGCTCAACTTTTCTCTTGTTATTCTCACTTTTGCCGTCACCTTTATTATGTATTGCTGAAACATGTGAAACGGGCTGTTATAATTGAAGGTTTATATTGTCGTGCGCTCGTTTAATTATCAGTTCCCCAAGGGGAGAATGGGCCTCTCTGCTCGATTGTGTAGTCAGTCGATCGATAGGTTTTGTCATTATGCTTGCATATTGGATAGATTTTAGTTAGGCAAGTTCTGTTTGCCTAGCGATTTTTGTTAGGACTGTTGTTGGCCTGTAAAGTTGGCATTGCTAACGCTTGCTTCCTTCCTTCCTAATCGATCCCATAGAGACTGCCCGTCGCTCTGTTTCTTGTCTATCATTTCTCTTGTTTCACCCGTTTTTTACTCTTCTAACATCTCATTCTCCCTCTCACCCTGTCTCTCCTGTCTCCCACTCATCCTTGTCTCTCAAGCATCATTGGCCCCCTCTCTACCTTGTCTCCCTCTCATCCTTGTCTCCCCTGTCTCTTTCTCATCCTTGTCTCCCCTGTCTCTTTCTCATCCTTGTCTCCCCTGTCTCTTTCTCATCCTTGTCTCCCTCTCACCCCTCTCATCCTTGTCTCCCTCTCACCCTTGTCGCCATCTTCCCCTGTCTCTCCTATCTCCCTCTCATCCTTGTCTCCCTCTCACCCTTGTCTCCATCTTCCCCTGTCTCTCCTATCTCCCTCTCATCCTTGTCTCCCTCTCACCCTTGTCTCCATTTCCCCCTGTCTCTCCTATCTCCCTCTAATCATTGACTCCCTATCTACATTGCCTCCCTCTCATCATTCTCTCCCTTTCATCCTTGTCTCCTTCTCATCATTGTCTCCCTCTCATCCTTGTCTCCATCTCATCATTTTCTCCCTCTCATCATTGTCTCCCAAACATCCTTGTCTCCTTCTCATCATTGTCTCCCTATCTACATTGTCTTCCTCTCATCCTTGTCTTCCTCTCACCCTTGTCTTCCTCTCATCCTTATCTTCCTCTCACCCTTGTCTTCCTCTCATCCTTGTCTCCGTCCCACCCTTGTATCCCCCCTGTCCCCTCAAAGAAAGTACCAGGTGTTCTTTTTTTGCCTTGTATCGTATGCTTTCTTGGGCAGAGGCGAATTTCACTCTGCCCAGTGTCTCCGAAACATTGTGAGCATTTTTCATCGGAAGTCAATTTTTCATTTATTCTTCTATCCATACTGCTACGACGTGTGTACTTTGCTTTTAGCTGTCCTCTTTATTGGGGATTTCGCCTCAGTTTTCTTTCTACCTAACTAGCAACTCCTCGTATTCCCAATTTTCTATTTTTGTCATTTTTACTTCCGTCTGGCCTGCAACTGCAGGACCTGATTCATTATCAGCCTCTGTGTTTGCCCTCAGTTTGTACGCCTTGAAACCGTGTAAACAGTCAGTTTTGAAAGAGTAATAGTTAGTTTTGAGTCATGACAATAAATCCAAGAATTAGAGAAACTTACATTCTATATTCTTTCATTTATCCTTTGTTTTGTCTTTCAGAGACATCAAGCCGGATAACTTGATATTTGATGAAGCTGGCAATGTGTTTCTAACTGACTTCAATGTGGCCGCTGTTCTATTGGATAATAAACTGGCTACGGAAGTGTCCGGGACCAAGCCTTATATGGGTGAGCTGGGATCACCCACATGTACTGTTTGCTATTGATAGTCTATCAGTCTATCTAGTCTCAGTTAAGGGCAATCTAGACTATTGCTGTGGGCCTGATGATAGAGATAGAGGGAATAAAGGAGAGAGAAGAGGATAGATGAGATGAGAGATAAGAGAGAGGATACCCGCTGGTTTCAGTGTTGTTGCGGTAAAATAGGGAAGAAGTGACTCTCTAAATTACTCTAAAATAACGAAATGTCGCGGTACAAGTCGCTAAAAAGTCGTCAAACAGTCGTCCAAGAGTTACTTTGAAGCGTTTTATTGTCTGCGGCACTGGGAGGACTCAATGCTAGATAGTTTAGGGTGTGGGATCATCTATTCTCAGTTAGTTGAGGGTATGGGATCTATCTAGTCTCAGATACAGTTGAGGGTATGGGATCTATCTATTCTCAGTTAGTTGAGGGTATAGGATCTATCTATTCTTAGTTAGTTGAGGGTATGGGATCTATCTATTCTCAGTTAGTTGAGGGTATGGGATCTATCTAGTCTCAGATACAGTTGAGGGTATGGGATCTATCTATTCTCAGTTAGTTGAAGGTATGGGATCTATCTATTCTCAGTTAGTTGAGGGTATGGGATCTATCTATTCTCAGTTAGTTGAGGGTATGGGATCTATCTATTCTCAGTTAGTTGAGGGTATGGGATCTATCTATTCTCAGTTAGTTGAGGGTATGGGATCTATCTATTCTTAGTTAGTTGAGGGTATGGGATCTATCTAGTCTCAGATACAGTTGAGGGTATGGGATCTATCTATTCTCAGTTAGTTGAGGGTATGGGATCTATCTATTCTTAGTTAGTTGAGGGTATGGGATCTATCTAGTCTCAGATACAGTTGAGGGTATGGGATCTATCTAGTCTCAGATGCAGTTGAGGGTATGTGATCTATCTAGTCTCAGATGCAGTTGAGGGTATGGGACCTATCTAGTCTCAGATACAGTTGAGGGTATGGGATCTATCTAGTCTCAGATGGTTGAGGGTATGGGATCTATCTAGACTCATTTTAGGTATGAGATTAATCTATTCTCCGATATTATGGGGTATGGGATCCAGCCTTAAATAGATTAGGCTCATGGCATATTGCCTCATATTTCTTTTCGTCTATAAGGTTTATAGCCTCAGATGCTCGTCAGTGTAATTGTATGTATCAAGTTATAATTGCACTAATTAATGTGCCATTGCTGACAGAAGTTAATGAAAGCAGAAGAAGCGCTTTGCTACTATTATTGAACATCTTATTGAACAGCAAGCGTATTAGATTTCTCAGAGTTAAACAGTCTTAAAGACAGGCTGCTACTTTTTGAGGTAGAAGTTCGGATTGAATTATGCACGAAACCCTTATTAATGCTTGATAATCCTAACTGTCTGGGTGCGCGCACTTCAACTGGAGTGCCAGTCCTTAACGGACCCGATTCGGCTCTAAGATCTGCTACAATTAGTAGATGGATTAATTGTACTTTTAACGGGAGATAAAAGTGATAAAGGGAGCTGAGGGAGTGGAGCTGATCGACTGGTACAAGATAAAGGATAAGTTACAGCAAAGGAAAATGCAGAGTAGCTCTAAGGGCCAAACACTTGCCCAGCCCGGCTGGAATCGTCATCAAGGGCTGTGGGTTCTCTTCCTCTCATTAGTGCTGGCTGTCAAAGCTAGACGATCCTTCCGCAGGATTGCAGCTTTCTTGAATCTGCCTTTTAATTATTCGATCCACCATTGGCTATAATTTCGGGATATCCGTTCTATTTGGTTCAATGACCTACCGTGTGCGATGGTGTGAGATATTCCTCTATCTACTGTATCTATCTATCTATCTATCTATCTATCTATCTATCTATCTATCTATCTATCTATCTATCTATCATCCCGCAGCGCCCGAGGTGTTTCAGACCGGACTCAAAGAGATCCCCGGCTACTCATACGCAGCGGACTGGTGGAGTCTGGGCGTCACAATTTTCGAGCTGGCTCGATGTCGGGTGAGAGCGCTGCCCCCCCCCCCCCCCAATTAACTGATAATGCACTTTTGCTTTTTTCTTACTCGTAGCTTAGGAATGATAAGCATGGATTTAATGAACTGGCATTTGAGTTCTGTTTACTTGTCTGCGAGTCTGGTTGCTCAGTTGACCTTCTTTGTTTCTAGCTCATTTTATTTTCTTTGTTGCCAGCCTTTTTAATTGTTCTTTGCTTAGTGATGAGTTCTATGCTGCTCATTCCATCTCGCCTCTTCTCATCTTTATACGGGTGTCTTCATTGTCTTATCGCACCCTGATTCTTTCGGTTTTTAACCCTTTCTCTACCAACCTCATCTCATCGCACCTCACCTAAATCTTCGACTCGTGCGACTCGATCTGACCTCCACTCGAAAATCTCAACCCTCTCTTCCCAGTCTTACCTTATCTCCCTCAATACCTCTATTCTCCTAATCTTACACACCTTTTCTCAATCAGACCCCTCTCTCCCTAATCTCACCCTCCCTCACCAATCTCACCCTCTCTCCCTAATCTCACCCTCCCTCACCAATCTCACCCTCTCTCCCTAATCTCACCCTCCCTCACCAATCTCACCCTCTCTCCCTAATCTCACCCCCTCCCCAATCTCTACCTCCTCTCTCACCAATCTCACCCCCTCTCTACCGAACCCAACCCCTCTCTTTCGAATCTCACCCTCCCTCACCAATCTCACCCTCTCTCCCTAATCTCACCCTCCCTCACCAATCTCACCCTCTCTCCCTAATCTCACCCTCCCTCACCAATCTCACCCTCTCTCCCTAATCTCACCCCTCCCCAATCTCTACCTCCTCCCTCACCAATCTCTACCTCCTCCCTCACCAATCTCACTCCCTCTCTACCGAACCCAACCCCTCTCTTTCGAATCTCACCCCCTGTCGTCCCAATCTTTGCTCTCCATTACGAATGCCCAGCTAGCGATCAAATATTCAAGCCGATCCCAAGACTCGTCCCAATGAATCCCCGCAGCGGCCATTCGACATTGGGTCCCACCTGAGCCTGGCGGACTGTCTCAGCGCCATCCGATCCGGCAACGTGCATTATCCTTCGGCTGCATCCCCCGAGCTGCGCTCTGTATTGATGAGCCTGCTAGAGCAGGACCCCGGCCTCCGGCTGTCCTCTCTTCAGATGCTCCGCTCTCACAGCTTCATGCGTGGCCTAGACTGGCCAGGCGTGCTAGCCAAAACTGTTAAACCGGTGTTCGCGCCGCCCAAGCATCAGTTGAATTGCGATCCAACCTACGAATTAGAGGAGATGATTATCGAGTCCAAGCCGTTGCATAAGAAAAAGAAACGTCTGGCTAAATTGGCTGATAAGTGCGCGGTGAGCGCTGCCGTTTTGATCGGATTTGAGAAGGGATTAGGGAATGGATCGGATTTGAGAAGGGATTAGGGAATGGATCGGATTTGAGAAGGGATTAGGGAAGGGATCAGATTAGAAGATAGATTAAAGAAGATTTGGATTAGAGACAAGATTAGAGAAGGGATCAGAGTAGAGGATAGATTAGAGAAGGGATCGGATTAGAGAAATGATTAGGAAAGGGATCAGATTAGAAGATAGATTAGGGAAGGGATCGGATTACAGATAAAGAGATTAGGTAAGGGAGCAGATTAGAGATGATGAGATTAGGGAAATGATAAGATTAGGGGAGGGATTAGGGAAGGGAGCAAGCAGACTAGGGAAGAAATTAGGGAGGGTATCGGTTTAGAAGGTGGATTAGGGTGGTATAAGGAAGGTGTCAAATCAGAAAGAGAGAAATTATTGAATGGATAAGTAGTAAAAGAGAATGGCAAAGTGATTAGAAGGGGTGCAGATATAATAATAATATTATTTTAGCTAATAAGCTAGCTAAGATTAAAAAAACCCAGAAAATGGGAAAATGTTTGACTGGGAATTTAAGAAGAATATTAGAAGAGCTTGAACTAATTCATACTCCATTTTTGCTACTGATTTATCGACAGCAAGTAGTGCAGTTTGCATATTTTACCATAAAATAAATAATTTTCCCTGTTATTCAGGTTGAGGATACACCGATGTCAAAAGCGCTAAACGAATTGAACACTCGGTTCTTAACGTTTAATCGCGACAGGTAAGAACTTGCTTCTGATTGAAAAATGGTACTAATTTAATTTTACTTCTTTTGAAGTAATTTTCGCTACATATCGGTGTATTTTCTTCGTTACAGGGTTGCTTCCGCTGCACCAGCCGAGCTGGGCAATGCCAGCGGAGCGATCGGCAGCAACTCGCAGAATTTAAACGCTTCAACGGAGCGTCAGAAGTCGCTATCTTCATCAAAAATTGCTAGCCAAGCTGCTGGGGAATCGAACTCGCGACCGTCCGTTATTGCTGGCAGAAGCGGCGCCAGGTCGTGCTCATCTCCCACACCTGTGCAGATTAAATAATATGCCAGATTTGACTGCGTCAGTTCAAACAATTTTGTGTTTTAAGTCGGACTTATACTACTGCCAATTTTTATTGCAGTAGAAATTTGCGCTTTTCCGTTTTTTTTTCAAATTCTATATATCAAGTTATTTTATAATTTTTATTCAATACCGATTAATAGTATAGTAAGCGTGTGAAACAATCTAAGAGTTTTTGCACAACAACAGTATTCTTTCATTTTATTAAGAGATTCACAGAGTGATTCATATATTATACTCAGTTTTTTGACAAAGTTTAAATTTACGATGGCTTACAAAGAATTTCGTTCGTATTCTTGTTTGTTTGTTTGTTTGTTTGTTTACTATCGTGCAGTATTTGTTTTTAAGAAAATTGAATATTTTAATAATTGTCTCTTATTGTGTTTTTATGTGATCTGTTGGATTCGTCTGTCAACTACTTAATAAATAGTAATTTTTTAAAATCGGCGGTGCCGATAGAAAATTTAAAATTCGATTTCGCTACTTTTAGTAATCGTATGTGTTTAAAATTATTTTTTATTCTTTGTATTTTGCAAATTTAAACGTATCAAATAATCTTTTAGCGTTTTAGGTTACAACTATTGAGCACAATCTCTTGCTATTAAAATACTAAATATTTTAATTAGTATTTTAGATTGCCTGATAATAGTTTACTTGCTTGTAGACTGTCACTGTTTTGCGCACAACTTTTTATTAAGTTTTTTTTCTCGTCATGTAATACTCAGATTTTATAATATCGCTTACGCAGCTTAAATTTTTTTACACAGTCGAGATTTTTTCTTGGTTTAATTCTTTACAATTCTTGTGACAGTTTTATTCGTTATTGCTGTTTGTTTTGTTGTTAAGAGTGGGTTTGCTTTTTTCGGCTGTGACTGCTTCAGCATGTACTATGTAGTCGCTAATGCATGGCCTATAGATTACCGTGATTGTGTAGCAGTGTCTGCGTTATCTAGTCCGGCTTTTATTGTACTGCAATAATCTCATTGCTTGCTTTGAATACTTTATACACTGTTGTTTATTGTGTTAAATCTGAAAGCAATGAAATATATTCTAATTTGATTGGTTCTCTTATGGCACACTTGGTAGCTTTGCTGCCTGTTGTTAATTGTGCTTGGTGTACTGGACACTTGAAAGTCTGCTTAGCTTGCGAGAGGCAGGTAGACAGACAGACAGACAAACACTAAGGCACTAAGACAGACAGACAGACGGACAGACAGACAGACCGACAAACAGACAGATAGACAGATATACAGATCGACAGATAGATATACAGATAGACAGATAGACAGATAGTCAGATAGACAGACAGACAGATAGACAGACAGACAGACAGACAGACAGACAGACAGACAGACAGACAGACGGGCACTAAGACACTACGACAGAAAGAAAGACGTACATACAGACGAAAACAGACAGACACTAGGACACTAAGACGAGCAGGCAGAGAGAATGACAGGCTTAATCGTGCACGCAGACAGGCAGGTAGATGTAGGCTACATTTAATTAGCCAGTATATTATTCTATGGATTCCCTTGACCATATATCATTATCATCGTTTATGCTACTCACAGCAGCCCTAGACCTACACAATGGTTAAGAAGCGTCGCAACGCAGCAGGCAACCGCGACGAAGAATGGCGCTCGGATCCGCGCTTCGGTCACGTGACCACCGATCCGCGCTATCGATCGGCTTCGGCTCGCAAAGCAACTCGCGTTGAAATTGACGATCGATTTGGCGCCATGTTTACAGATCCTGAGTTCTCCACCAGCGTACGCAGCGATAAGAGGGGCAGGCCAGTGGCCATGAGCTCGCGACAGGATCTGAGCAGGTTCTACGGATTGAAACAGGGTCGTCACGGTGAGGATGAGGATGATAATGATGAGGTCGAAGCTAGTTCTGACAACCAAGAAGATCAAGAGAGTGAGGATGCTGTGGATAAGGATGAAGACGAAGAAGATGAAGAAGTAGCTGAGGAAGAATCCGACTCAGATGAAGAGGATGATGATGATGATGAGCAAAATGAGGCAGACAATGATGAAGAAGGCAGCGACAGCGAAGCGAGAAGCAGCAGCGACGAGGAGTTTCGCAATCTCGAACGCTCGTCCAGCGCAGCGATTGATGAAGAAAACGACCAGTCGGTTGTTCCAACAAATCGACTAGCTGTTACTCAGCAAGACTGGGAGCAGATCAAAGCTACCGATCTGTTTATGCTGCTCTCCAGTCACTGTCCATCGTCTGTTGGTCGCTTGCTAAGTGTCACAGTTTATCCCTCGAAATTCGGTCAACGTCGAATGGCCGAAGAGGCCAAAGCGGGACCGTTGGAGTTGCGCCGAAAAGCGTCGTCCGATCCGGCTAAGAAGTCGTCAACTTCGTCTGGCTCTTATCGTCGAAGTCTTCGACGCTACCAGCTAAAACGATTGTGGTACTATTACGCTGTAGCGGAGTTTGATTGCACTCCAGCCGCAACCAGTGTCTATGAGCAGTGCTCCGGTCTAGAGGTGGAAAGCACCGGCGGGTGTCTTAGATTGAGCTACGTGCCGGCGGGTATGGAGTTCGGCGGTCCGGACGATGTGCCAGACGAGTGGCGTCATCTTGTAACGCGGTGCACGGGTCTGGACCCGGCTGCTTATAAGCCGCGCAAACTAACCGCTGGTCTATTAAACCGTACAAAAGTCGGCCTAACCTGGGACGAGACACCGACTGAGCGAACTCGCTACCTGCAGGGCCTGTTCAACAAGACCGATTTCAACGAAGACGATCCGGATCTTAATAGACTGTCGGAGTTTCTCAATTTGAGTAGCGATGAATCCGACAATGATGAAGAGGACAGTGACGCCATCAAAGCCAGAACGGTGAAGCTTCGTCGGGCGCTGTTAGGAGACGATGTCGGAGCCGACAAAGCCGAAGATAACGCCGACAATGGCAGCGAGTTGCCGGCCACCTTCTCAGACGACGAGCTGCCCGACGATATCGCTTTAGCCATGCAGGACGTCGATGCTAAGGCCAAGTCAAGTGCCAAGGGCCAGAAGCAGCAGGAGCAATCGGAGCCGAAAGAATCTCGCAAGCGCACGAGGCGTCGCCGATTAAAGGAGCAAGCGAAACGGGCTAAACTGGCTAAAGCTGGCCTGCTGCCTTCTAAGGCTGACGGAGCCGGCGGCAGCGGCGATAGTGACGAAGGTGACAGTGGCGAAGGCGAAGGAGAAATGCCGGCTAGTGAGCAGGAGTTGGCAATGCTAGTTGCCGACCGGGTCGCAGGTGCTCACTCGGCAGTGACAGCAGCCGATGTGGCAGCCGACGAACGATTTGGCGCGCTGTTCACCGATCCAAATTATCACGTGGATCCAACTCATTCGGAGGCGAGCAAAGCTGTTGAAGTGCAAAAATTAATTGTTGGAGCTAAGCGTAAAAGAGCCGCTTTCGATTGAGCAATACTTGAGTTGACTATCTCGTCTTGCATTGTCTTAGCTCAAGGATGTGACGCCTTTTACGCTTTTTGATGTTGATCACGCATTACTTATAAACTTTAGCGATCTTGAAGAGTAGGAAACGAAAAATACTGTAGTCACTGATAACAGGTAATTTATCTTAACAATCCACCTTTAAGATTACTTCAGAGTTGGATAAAAAACTCGTCATTTAAAGTTAACGAAGCGAAATATTTTTGGACACGTTTCTGTACGATGGTTTCTACTTAAAGCTGTTCGATTCTGCAGAACATCTCATAAGTTCGGAAACTCGCCTCTATTCTGTTGATATGTTGATATGCATTTTTGACTACTCTGGCTGAATAACTAATTGGCACGTTAGTAATTGTCAGTTGTTTTCTGTCTATCTGTTGCATAAAAATACAAGGGATGTTGTAATGCTGTGAAGTCGAATTTGTGTTTTTTATTTTTTATATTTAATGGTTGTTTTAGGATTGCTATATTAAACATACTACTCACCGAGAGAAAACATAGCGTTTCTAGAATTCTAGAAGACGTTTCTAGGCATAGATCTCGTTACATATACGAGCTAGGTCGAAAAAAAATTTCCCACTTTCTTTTGGCCATTAACAATTTATCAGTTCACGGTTAGAAACCAAGTTTTCAAAACGTCAAATTTGTCATGAAAATGTCCGTTCAGCCCAGTTGGAAGGCCACCTTCGGTGCCTGACGCTTGCCTAACGTTTCGAATGCTTTTTGGTGCTGATCGAGTGGGTAGACTTGAATGCCCAACCGGTTGAAGTCCAGGTAACCCTGTCGGTGCAGCTGGTACGTCAGGTCGATGGCTCGATCGCTAGCAAACTGATTAACGCGACAAAACACAACGGTGATCTCTCGGTTGACCAGGTCATAATACGGCAGGTTCAGCTTGACTCCCTCCGGGGCGCATCCGAACACGCACAGGATGCCACCGCTAGACAGGCTTTTATAGGCCGACTCGAGCGCCTTTGGCACTCCGGTGCAATCCACAATCAGCTGGTAGGTGTTGCTAAGCAGCTCGGTTGGTTGCCTAGGCAACACGCCGTCAAGTTTCAAGTTTTCAACAGCCTGGCGTCGCTCCGGAGAGATGTCGCTGATGTGGATGGTCCGGTAGCCCCGCTGGTGCAGCAGGCAGGCCCAGAGCAGGCCGATGATGCCAGCACCCAGAATGAGCACAGAGTCAGTTGGGTCCAGCTGCTTGGCTGCTCCAGCGGTGAACAGCCGATCGTAGCCGTGTAGTACGCAGCTGATTGGCTCAACGAGAATTCCAGTTGACACCGGCAGATCTTTAGGCATTCGGTGAACCTGATTGGCTGGCACCGCCACGAACTCCGCCCAGCCGCCGTCTCTTGCCAGACCTACAGCTCCAGCGCCTAAGGTACGCTGGGGGCAGAAGTGCACCAGACCCTGCAATGATATGCAAAAACTTGTCTTTCTATCCAGTAGTGCATTTCAAATGTCAATTAAATGCTTCCATGAAAGTTTTACCCGTTGGCACTCGTTGCAGTAGCCGCATTGTCCGTTCGGATTGACAAAAACAGGCGTGTTGGATTTGCCTTTACTTGGCTGGCTTCCATCGCCATCAATTAGCCAGCCAGTGAACTCGTGTCCGAGTACGAGAGTAGATCGAGCAGCCACCGGGAAATGGCCCTGCATGATGTGCAGGTCTGTTCCGCATACACCGCAGTGGCTAACCCGTACTAGTAGCTCTTCAGAAGTCGGCTTAGGCACTTGAATATCATCCTGCAGCTGTAGTGAGCTGTCGCTAGTTACAAACACTAGGCCGCGCATAGCTGCAAATAGTTGCTAAACTTGATTCTTATTGTCTTAGCATTGAAACTAGCAAAATAAATTCTGCTTAGAGAGGCGTGTCTTCTGTGCGATTAAATACAGCCTACGAAACAAGAAATGGTTACCTTCTTATCTGTTTGCGTCTCTTATCAGTGGTTTGATTTGGTAACAAGGTTACGCTGCGCTCTTTTTTAAACGCTTCATGGCTATTCTAGAGTTGTATCGAATTCGTTAGGTAATGCTTGCAGGTAATGCTATCTACCTTTCATGTACTGTGCTTGGGTCAGCTGAAATTCCGTCAACATGTTTTACTTTTGCCTCACAGTAAATCTTGCTGCTTTGATGCTAGTCTTGAATTTCCACGTTACGCGAGCTTTTACGGCCACTTTTAGCATTGCCTGTTTCGACGATGTACGTATTATCTTGTTCCTAATAGATCACAATTGTGCTTGATCTTTGACAATGAGATAGCTACAGAACGATAAAAACGAAACTACGCTCGTAATTATCCATACCTCCCAAGAATCAAAAAAATATCCGAGTTTCCTTCTCCAACTCGAACTTTGTATTCTTAAACGGCTTTCGTCTGAATATTGTCATCAATAGTTAGCATGCAACCGTTTTAAAAAATTAAACTAAGAACACTGTCACTTCTGTTGTGCCCTCGCTCAGTTTAGCCGGAAGGCAACCTTAGGTGCCTGACGATTGTTCAGCATTTCAAAGGCTTGCTGATGCTGGTCGAGTCCGAATACCTTAATGCCCAGCCGGTCCAAGTCCAGGTAGCCGTCCAGATGTAAACGACGCGTCAGGTCGATAGCTCGGTCGCTTGTGAACGGATTAACGCGACAAAACACAACGGTGATCTCTCGGTTGACCAGGTCATAATACGGCAGGTTCAGCTTGACTCCCTCTGGTGCGCATCCGAACACGCACAGGATGCCACCGCTAGACAGGCTTTTATAGGCCGACTCGAGCGCCTTTGGCACTCCGGTGCAGTCCACGATCAGCTGGTAGGTGTTGCTAAGCAGCTCGGTTGGTTGTTTAGGCGACATGCCGTTTAATTTCATGTTAGTAACGACCTGGCGTCGCTCCGGAGAAATGTCGCTGATGTGAATGGTCCGGTAGCCACGCTGGTGCAGCAGGCAGGCCCAAAGCAGACCGATGATGCCAGCACCCAGAATGAGCACAGAGTCAGTTGGGTCCAGCTGCTTGGCTGCTCCAGCGGTGAACAGCCGATCGTAGCCGTGAAGCACGCAGCTGATTGGCTCAACCAGAATTCCAGTTGACATCGGCAGATCTTTAGGCATTCGGTGAACCTGATTGGCTGGCACCGCCACGAACTCCGCCCAGCCGCCGTCTCGACCGACGCCCACTGAAGCGGCACCCATAGCTCGGTAGCCGCAGAAGTGCACTCGGCCCTAATAGGGTGTTTTGATCGAGTGTTTTTTCACGGAAAAATTCATTAAGGCTGGTTTATGCAATGCCTGTTGCTAGGGGCAGAGCAGCTCAGCGGTAAACCCGTCTGACTCTAGCAAAACGACCCCTGGTTTGATTCCGTGTGCAACCAAGTTGGTTGAGTGGTTGTCGTGCGATTCACACCAGTGAGGGCCAGCTTTTAACGCACCGTGGGTGTCGTGCCTGACGATTCGAAAGTCAGAGGGCCGCTGTCCACCCCTGTGTGAGCGTGTGTGAGTGCGTGCTTGCGTACAGTATTGGTGCGCTTGTTTGTGCTTAGGAGTCAGCGAAATGGACAAAATTGCCGTCAACTCTGGTTGTGAGACGATGTCTCCGAAGACCTTGCGTCAGGGTGCCCGCAGCTTTTGTCCGAATATTTATTATTTCACTGTGTTGCTAAGTGAAACAAACCTCTTGGCAACCGATGCAGTAGCCGCACCGACCATTCGGATTGACAAACACGGGAGTGCCGAAGTTTCCGTCTTGATTTTTCTTGCTATCGGTATTCGCTTCCTGCAGCCAGCCGGTGAACTCGTGGCCCAGGACTAGTTGAGTCTCCACAGCCACGGGAAAGTGACCTTGCATGATGTGCAGGTCTGTACCGCATACTCCGCAATGGCTAACCCGTACTACGACCTCTTCGCTGTTCGGCTTTGGATCTTGCAGATCGTTCTTCAACTTCAAAGAATTGTCAGCGGTTAGAAATATTAGGCCTCGCATTGTTTCGGATTGCTTTTTTTTTCAGAAAAAAAGAATTGATTTCTTGCTTAGGGTTTCTGGAAGAGTTGGTTAAACGCAAAGCAAGTGCAGTACTTCGCAGGTGCTTGGATATAAATCGGTCAAATGCTGCAACGGCATGACAGCAAACTTATTCTTATCTTATATTCTTGGCTCTTATCGATGAATTGTGCGATACTTGTGCAGCATATACTACACACTCTAGTGCTAGTTTGCTTAGGCCCTGGATTTTTAATCAATGCGGTGGTTTTCTCGTGTAGTTTTCCAATAGTTTTACCCAATTATTAAGGTAGTAGTATCTTTAGTAGCAGTAGTTTTGAAAATCGCTAAACGAATTTATTCCAACAGCAGAGCTCGCCGGGCACAGACAATCGTTGGCGCCACGTGCGTCGGCTATTAGAGCGGGCCGGGCCCTTGGGCGGTCCTGAGTTCGAACCCGATCCTGAGCTATTCTCAGCGATTCGCTCAGATCTTGTCCAGATATTGGTTGTCGGGGCTGGCGGTCTCGGCTGCGAGATGCTGAAAGACCTCGCCCTGAGCGGCTTTGTCAATCTGCATCTGATCGACATGGACACCATCGATCTGTCCAATCTGAATCGCCAGTTTCTGTTCCGCCCCAAAGACATCGGCAGGCCGAAGGCCGTCGTTGCTGCCGAATTTGTTGAACGCCGCGTCTCCGGCTGCCGGGTGACGCCGCACTTTGGCAAACTGGAGGACAAACCGTTGGAGTTCTACAGGCAGTTCATGTGCATCGTGTGCGGCCTGGACAGCGTGCAGGCCAGGTGCGAGCGGGACTGTCTGTCTGTCTGTCCTTCTGTCTGTCTGTCTATCTGTCTGCCTGCCTGTCTGTCTGTCTGTCTGTCTGTCTGTCTGAGTGTCTGTCTGTTTGAGTGTCTGTCCTTCTGTCTGTCTGTCTGTCTTTCTGTCTGTCTGTCTATCTGTCTGCCTGTCCGTCTGTCTGTATCCAGGTACAAGAGTAGCCGAATCTCAATCCCCGCAGGCGCCGCCTCAACCAGATAGTCTGCTCCCTGGTTCAATTTGACGAGTCTGATCAGCCCATTCCGACCAGCGTCATCCCCCTGATCGACGGCGGCACCCAAGGATTTCAGGGCCACTGCCGGGTGGTTCGAGCCCACGCCACCCCGTGTCTGGAGTGCACAGCCGACCTCTATAGCAGCACCCAGCAGGGGTTCCCTCTGTGCACTCTGGCCCACACTCCCCGGCTGCCAGAGCACTGCATCGAGTTCGCCAGGATTATGCAGTGGCCCCAGGAGTGGCCGTTCGGCGAAGAGGTAATGAAAACGGAATGAAAATTAAATTAAATACAATAGCTCTGCATTTTCAGCACTCTAAATACCCCGTTCCAATTATGAAATTACTAAGCTATTTCAACTCTCTTCAATTTCTCTGTAGCTTACTTACTACATTTCCTACTCTACTTCACTGAATTTCCACACTTTACCTCTCTAAATTACCCCTTCATCAACTCATTAAATTTCCCCACTATGTTTCTCTAGATTCCCGACTCTTTTTCAACAAACTCCTCAATCTATGTGATCACTAAATTCCCCACTTCACCGATCACTCTAAATTCCCCACTTCACCGATCACTCTAAATTCCCCACTTCACCGATCACTCTAAATTCCCCACTTCACCGATCACTCTAAATTCCCCACTTCACCGATCACTCTAAATTCCCCACTCTATCTGATAACTAAATTCCCCACTCAACCTGATAACTAAATTCCCCACTCAACCTGATCACTCTAAATTCCCCACTTCACCGATCACTCTAAATTCCCCACTCTATCTGATCACTAAATTCCCCACTCAACCTGATAACTAAATTCCCCACTCAACCTGATCACTAAATTCCCCACTCAACCTGATCACTAAATTCCCCCACTCTACCTGATCACTAAATTCCCCACCCCACTGATCACTAAATTGCCCACCCCACTGATCACTAAATTCCCCACACCACTGATCACTAAATTCCCCACACCACTGATCACTAAATTCCCCACACCACTGATCACTAAATTGCCCACCCCACTGATCACTAAATTCCCCACACCACTGATCACTAAATTCCCTACACCACTGATCACTAAATTCCCCACACCACTGATCACTAAATTCCCCACACCACTGATCACTAAATTCCCCACACCACTGATCACTAAATTCCCCACACCACTGATCACTAAATTGCCCACCCCACTGATCACTAAATTCCCCCACTCTACCTGATCACTAAATTCCCCACCCCACTGATCACTAAATTGCCCACCCCACTGATCACTAAATTCCCCACACCACTGATCACTAAATTCCCCACACCACTGATCACTAAATTCCCCACACCACTGATCACTAAATTGCCCACCCCACTGATCACTAAATTCCCCACACCACTGATCACTAAATTCCCCACACCACTGATCACTAAATTCCCCACACCACTGATCACTAAATTCCCCACACCACTGATCACTAAATTCCCCACACCACTGATCACTAAATTCCCCACACCACTGATCACTAAATTCCCCACACCACTGATCACTAAATTCCCCACACCACTGATCACTAAATTGCCCACCCCACTGATCACTAAATTCCCCACACCACTGATCACTAAATTCCCCACCCCACTGATCACTAAATTCCCCACCCCACTGATCACCAAATTGGCCCACCCCACTGATCACTAAATTCCCCACCCCACTGATCACTAAATTGCCCACCCCACTGATCACTAAATTCCCCACCCCACTGATCACTAAATTGCCCACCCCCAGGTGCCCGTAGACGGAGACGACCCACACCACGTGGACTGGATTCGCACGGAGGCCTGCAAACGTGCCAGACAATTCGGCATCCGGGAACCGGATTTCCGGCTGACTCAGGGCGTAGTGAAGCACATCATTCCAGCCGTGGCATCCACCAACGCTGTCATCAGCGCCCAGTGCGTCACCGAAGTATTCAAAGCCATCACCGGCTGCTACCCGCTGTTGAACAACTTCGCTAACTTCAGCGACATCGAAGGCGTAGCCGTGAATGTTGTGCCGTTGGAGCGGAATCCCCAGTGCGACGTGTGCGGCCAGCCTCCGCCCAAGCCTCTGACGTTCAATAGTCGGGACTCGCTGCAGACCGTCATCAACCAATTGAAGTCGGAGCACGGTATGACACGGCCGAGCCTCACCGCTTGCGTTGAAGGTCGCGATGTCACCCTATACATGGACTTGTCATTTCTGCGCGATCAATTAGCTGACAATTTAGACAAATCTCTGGCAGAATTAGGCCTGCTTTCTAATACAGTGCTAAATGTTACTGACAGTGCTCAGAGTGGCATGAAACCCGTCACTTTTGTGCTCAATCTTGAAGACGGTATGGAGACTTAATTTATGTCGCCGTGTAAGCATTGGTGGTCTTCTATTTTTAATTTCTATTAAAGTTCTAGAAGTACTTTTTGTACTTTTCCCTATATAACACAGCATCATATATATATTATCCCGTCTGATTCCAATTCCATCGCTATTCAGTTTTGTAGTTTGGTTAATTCAGAAATTTGATAAGTGAGGGTAGAGTGAGAGATAAGTGAGGGTAGAGTGAGAGATGAGAGGGGTAGAGTGAGAGATGAGAGGGATAGAGCGAGAGATGAGAGGGGTAGAGTGAGAGATGAGAGGGATAGAGCGAGAGATGAGAGGGGTAGAGTGAGAGATGAGAGGGGTAGAGCGAGAGATGAGAGGGGTAGAGTGAGAGATGAGAGGGGTAGAGTGAGAGATGAGAGGGGTAGAGTGAGAGATAAGTGAGGGTAGAGTGAGAGTAGAGTGAGAGATAAGTGAGGGTAGAGTGAGAGTAGAGTGAGAGATAAGTGAGGGTAGAGTGAGAGATAAGTGAGGGTAGAGTGAGAGTAGAGTGAGAGATAAGTGAGGGTAGAGTGAGAGATAGTGAGGGTAGAGTGAGAGATAGTGAGGGTAGAGTGAGAGATGAGAGGGGTAGAATGAGAGATAGTGAGGGTAGAGTGAGAGATAGTGAGGGTAGAGTGAGAGATAGTGAGGGTAGAGTGAGAGATAAGTGAGGGTAGAGTGAGAGATGAGAGGGGTAGAATGAGAGATAGTGAGGGTAGAGTGAGAGATGAGAGGGGTAGAATGAGAGATAGTGAGGGTAGAGTGAGAGATGAGAGGGGTAGAATGAGAGATAGTGAGGGTAGAGTGAGAGATAGGGAGGGTAGAATGAGAGATAGTGAGGGTAGAGTGAGAGATGAGAGGGGTAGAATGAGAGATAGTGAGGGTAGAGTGAGAGATGAGAGGGGTAGAATGAGAGATAGTGAGGGTAGAGTGAGAGATGAGAGGGGTAGAATGAGAGATAGTGAGGGTAGAGTGAGAGATGAGAGGGGTAGAATGAGAGATAGTGAGGGTAGAGTGAGAGATGAGAGGGGTAGAGTGAGAGATAGTGAGGGTAGAGTGAGAGATAAGTGAGGGTAGAGTGAGAGATAGTGAGGGTAGAGTGAGAGATAGTGAGGGTAGAGTGAGAGATGAGAGGGGTAGAGTGAGAGATAGTGAGGGTAGAGTGAGAGATGAGAGGGGTAGAGTGAGAGATAGTGAGGGTAGAGTTAGAGATAAGTGAGGGTAGAGTGAGAGATAGTGAGGGTAGAGTGAGAGATAGTGAGGGTAGAGTGAGAGATAGTGAGGGTAGAGTGAGAGATAAGTGAGGGTAGAGTGAGAGATAGTGAGGGTAGAGTGAGAGATAAGTGAGGGTAGAGTGAGAGATAGTGAGGGTAGAGGGAGAGATAGTGAGGGTAGAGTGAGAGATAGTGAGGGTAGAGTGAGAGATGAGAGGGGTAGAGTGAGAGATAAGTGAGGGTAGAGTGAGAGATGAGAGGGGTAGAGTGAGAGATAAGTGAGGGTAGAGTGAGAGATAAGTGAGGGTAGAGTGAGAGATGAGAGGGGTAGAATGAGAGATAGTGAGGGTAGAGTGAGAGATGAGAGGGGTAGAGTGAGAGATGAGAGGGGTAGAATGAGAGATAGTGAGGGTAGAGTGAGAGATGAGAGGGGTAGAATGAGAGATAGTGAGGGTAGAGTGAGAGATGAGAGGGGTAGAATGAGAGATAGTGAGGGTAGAGTGAGAGATGAGAGGGGTAGAATGAGAGATAGTGAGGGTAGAGTGAGAGATAGAGGGTAGAGTGAGAGATAGTGAGGGTAGAGTGAGAGATGAGAGGTGTAGAATGAGAGATAGTGAGGGTAGAGTGAGAGATAAGTGAGGGTAGAGTGAGAGATGAGAGGGGTAGAGTGAGAGATGAGAGGGGTAGAGTGAGAGATGAGAGGGGTAGAGTGAGAGATGAGAGGGGTAGAGTGAGAGATGAGAGGGGTAGAGTGAGAGATAAGTGAGGGTAGAGTGAGAGATAAGTGAGGGTAGAGTGAGAGATGAGAGGGGTAGAATGAGAGATAGTGAGGGTAGAGTGAGAGATGAGAGGGGTAGAGTGAGAGATGAGAGGGGTAGAATGAGAGATAGTGAGGGTAGAGTGAGAGATGAGAGGGGTAGAATGAGAGATAGTGAGGGTAGAGTGAGAGATGAGAGGGGTAGAGTGAGAGATGAGAGGGGTAGAGTGAGAGATGAGAGGGGTAGAGTGAGAGATGAGAGGGGTAGAGTGAGAGATAGTGAGGGTAGAGTGAGAGATAAGTGAGAGTAGAGTGAGAGATAGAGGCGAGTAAAAAGAGCTTAAAGAATGAGGTGGGGACTTCGAACGGAACCAGCTCGTATATGAGCAGCGTGTGTTAAATTCTTTCGCTATGCAATTAAAAAGACTTTTGTACGAGTAGTTCGTTGCACATTTAATAACCTTCTCCCTCATTCGTTTGTTGGGGCCTGCTGTGTAGTCGTGTATTTTTTGTCAATTTTAATGGAATTATTCAAGTGCAAAATACATTGCTTTGCTATGGAAAAGTACACCAGGGGGTTTAACTGCATCGATTAACCTGTTACTTCTTCGATAATTGCATAATTAGCTTTGGTGTACTGAAATCAACTTTATTGAAAGTTTTTTTATTTTTTTTATTTTAATTGTAATAAATAATTGATAAACTCAATGACTGACCGGTTGACTCACTACTCTGTAACCTATTGACTGACTCTCTGTTCCACTGACTCACTGACCGACTAAACTATCGACCTACTGAATTACTGACCCCCTGACCCACTAAATTATTGGCCCACTAAATTACTGACCCACTGAACTACTGATCTACTGCCCTATTGACTCACCGACCCACTAACCTGACTTACTGATCTACTAACCCATTTATCCACTGACCTGACCCACTGACCTACTTACCCACCGACCCACTGACCTGACCCACCTAACTACTGACCTACTGACCTGACCCACTGATCTACTGTAGCATTGACCCACTGACTTGGCCCACTGACATTCTGACCCACTGACCTACTGGCCCACTGACCTATACTGACCCAATGGCCTACTGACCCACTAAACCACTGACCCACCGAACCACTGAACTACTGACCTGACCCACTGACCTACTTACCCACCGACCCACTGACCTGACCCACCTAACTACTGACCTACTGACCTGACCCACTGATCTACTGTAGCATTGACCCACTGACTTGGCCCACTGACCTACTGCCCCACTGACCTACTGCCCCACTGACCTATACTGACCCACTGAACCACTGAGCTACTGACCTGACCCACTGACCTACCGAACCACTGAACTACTGACGAACTGACTGACAACTGCTGCTGACCTACTGACTCACTACACATTGACAAACCCTGTGGAAAAAAACTTGATGCATGACTCCCTTACTAGAGTGAGGGGAGTGATTTCTCTGTTTACTGCTCTTTGAAATCGCGATTTGCAGAGTCCAACTCACTGGCACTGAGTCCAGCTAGTCAGTTTAAATAAGATTACTGCGAATGGCCTCGGAGGCCTCTGCATCAGGGCAGCTGTCTGCGGCTGATGGCACCGCCTCTGCTCCACCAGAAGCGGCCACCTCATCCGCCGTCTGCCAGGTCTTTGCCGAACAAATCGATGAGAAAATTCAAAGCGTTGCCAAGCTGTCGCAGCGGAATACGGTGAGTTGAGCTGAATTACTCGTAGTTTGCTTTTTATTGTGGAATTATTGCTTTTTTCGGTATACTTGTACATGATTAGGCAGCTTCTTCCTAGGTATAATCTGAATTGATCTCCCTCTCCCCTGTCTCCCTCTCCCCTGTCTCCCTCTCCCCTGTCTCCCCTCCCCTGTCTCCCTCTTTCCTGTCTTCCTCTCCCCTGTCTCCCCTCTCCTGTCTCCCTCTTTCCTGTCTTCCTCTCCCCTGTCTTCCTCTCCCCTGTCTCCCTCTCCTGTCTACCTCTTTCACCACCTCTCCCCTGTCTTCCTCTCCCCTGTCTCCCCTCCCCTGTCTCCCTCTTTCCTGTCTTCCTCTCCCCTGTCTTCCTCTCCCCTGTCTCCCCTCCCCTGTCTTCCTCTCCCCTGTCTCCCCTCCCCTGTCTCCCTCTTTCCTGTCTTCCTCTCCCCTGTCTCCCCTCCCCTGTCTCCCTCTTTCCTGTCTTCCTCTCCCCTGTCTTCCTCTCCCCTGTCTCCCTCTCCTGTCTACCTCTTTCACCACCTCTCCCCTGTCTTCCTCTCCCTGTCTCCCCTCCCCTGTCTCCCTCTTTCCTGTCTTCCTCTCCCCTGTCTTCCTCTCCCCTGTCTCCCCTCCCCTGTCTTCCTCTCCCCTGTCTCCCCTCCCCTGTCTCCCTCTTTCCTGTCTCCCTCTTTCCTGTCTTCCTCTCCCCTGTCTCCCTCTCCCCTGTCTCCTCTCCCCTGTCTCCTTTCCTCTGTCTCCCCTCCCCTGTCTCCCTCTTTCCTGTCTCCCTCTCCCCTGTCTCCCTCTCCCCTGTCTCCTCTCCCCTGTCTCCTCTCCCCTGTCTCCCCTCCCCTGTCTCCCTCTTTCCTGTCTTCCTCTCCCCTGTCTCCCCTCCCCTGTCTCCCTCTTTCCTGTCTCCCTCTCCCCTGTCTCCTCTCCCCTGTCTCCTCTCCCCTGTCTCCCCTCCCCTGTCTCCCTCTTTCCTGTCTTCCTCTCCCCTGTCTCCCCTCCCCTGTCTCCCTCTTTCCTGTCTTCCTCTCCCCTGTCTTCCTCTCCCCTGTCTCCCTCTCCTGTCTACCTCTTTCACCACCTCTCCCCTGTCTTCCTCTCCCCTGTCTTCCTCTCCCCTGTCTCCCCTCCCCTGTCTCCCTCTTTCCTGTCTTCCTCTCCCCTGTCTTCCTCTCCCCTGTCTCCCCTCCCCTGTCTTCCTCTTTCCTGTCTTCCTCTCCCCTGTCTTCCTCTCCCCTGTCTTCCTCTCCCCTGTCTCCCCTCCCCTGTCACCCTCTCCCCTGTCTTCCTCTCCCCCGTCTCCCTCTCCCCGTCTCCCTCTCCCCTGTCTCCCTCTCCCTGCCTCCCTCACCCCTGTCTCCCTCATCCCTGCCTCCCTCACCCCTGTCTCCCTCACCCTGTCTCCCTCACCCCTGTCTCCCTCACCCCTGTCTCCCTCATCCCTGCCTCCCTCACCCCTGTCTCCCTCACCCTGTCTCCCTCACCCCTGTCTCCCTCACCCTGTCTCCCTCACCCCTGTCTCCCTCTCCTCCGTCTCCCTCACCTTTGTCTCCCCCACGACTGTCTTCCTCTCCCTTGTCTCCATTTTTCTTCCTTTTTTTACTCGCTTTACTGACCTCGCAACAGCGATGTGTCTGACAGAACGCGGCACTCCACCCTCCGCAGACCACAGCGATATCTCTGACCAGCGGCGGCTCGCTGGCCCTGTGCTCAAATTCCGGAGTAGTTCGAATTCTCACCGCCCCGTTTGGTTCCGCCAGTCTGCAGCTGCGACTGCACTTCAGTCTCAATAATAACGGCGTGGCCCGCCTGTTGGCTCTGTCTCCTAACGATCGCTATCTAGCCTGCGCCCTTAGCAACGGCCACGTTGAGGTGTACGAATTGCACAGCACCCAGCGCAGGTGCTGGGCAGATCGGGTCAGGATTAATCGGATGCACACCGGTAGAGTAATCACCTGTGTGGCCTGGACTGCCGGCTGTCTGTTCTCTGGCGACTCCGATGGAATGGTGTCGTCTACTTCTATGGCCGACTCGGTAGGCGGTGCTGCTGGGGTTGCGGGGATTCAGTGGGAGATTGAGAGAGATTGAGGGAGATTGAGAGAGATTGAGGGAGATTGAGAGAGATTGAGGGAGATTGAGGGGAGATTGAGAGAGATTGAGGGACATTGAGGGAGATTGAGGGAGATTGAGAGAGATTGTAGGAGATTGAGAGAGATTGAGGGAGATTGAGAGAGATTGAGAGAGATTGAGGGAGATTGAGAGAGATTGAGGGAGATTGAGAGAGATTGAGGGAGATTGAGGAAGATTGAGAGAGATTGAGGGAGATTGAGAGAGATTGAGGGAGATTGAGGAAGATTGAGAGAGATTGAGGGAGATTGAGAGAGATTGAGGGAGATTGAGAGAGATTGAGGGAGATTGAGGGGAGATTGAGAGAGATTGAGAGAGATTGAGAGAGATTGAGGGAGATTGAGGGGAGATTGAGAGATTGAGGGAGATTGAGGGAGATTGAGAGAGATTGAGAGAAATTGAGGGAGATTGAGAGAGATTGAGGGAGATTGAGAGAGATTGAGGGAGATTGAGAGAGATTGAGGGAGATTGAGAGAGATTGAGGGAGATTGAGGGAGATTGAGGGAGATTGAGAGAGATTGAGAGAGATTGAGGGAGATTGAGGGGAGATTGAGAGAGATAGAGAGAGATTGAGGGAGATTGAGGGGAGATTGAGAGAGATTGAGGGAGATTGAGAGAGATTGAGGGGAGATTGAAGGAGATTGAGAGAGATTGAGGGAGATTGAGGGAGATTGAGAGAGATTGAGGGAGATTGAGGGAGATTGAGGGAGATTGAGAGAGATTGAAGGAGATTGAGAGAGATTGAGGGAAATTGAGAGAGATTGAAGGAGATTGAGAGAGATTGAGGGAGATTGAGAGAGATTGAAGGAGATTGAGGGAGATTGAGAGAGATTGAAGGAGATTGAGGGAGATTGAGAGAGATTGAGAGAGATTGAGAGAGATTGAGGGAGATTGAGGGGAGATTGAGGGAGATTGAGAGAGATTGAGAGAGATTGAGAGAAATTGAGGGGAGATTGAGAGAGATTGAGAGAGATTGAGGGAGATTGAGAGAGATTGAGGGAGATTGAGAGAGATTGAGGGAGATTGAGAGAGATTGAGGGAGATTGAGGGGAGATTGAAGGAGATTGAGGGAGATTGAGGGAGATTGAGGGAGATTGAGAGAGATTGAGGGAGATTGAGGGAGATTGAGAGAGATTGAGGGAGATTGAAAGAGATTGAGGGAGATTGAGGGAGATTGAGGGAGATTGAGGGGAGATTGAAGGAGATTGAGGGAGATTGAGGGAGATTGAGAGAGATTGAGGGAGATTGAGAGAGATTGAGGGAGATTGAGAGAGATTGAGGGAGATTGAGGGGAGATTGAGAGAGATTGAGGGAGATTGAGAGAGATTGAGGGAGATTGAGAGAGATTGAGGGAGATTGAGGGGAGATTGAGAGAGATTGAGGGAGATTGAGGGGAGATTGAGAGAGATTGAGGGAGATTGAGAGAGATTGAGGGAGATTGAGGAAGATTGAGAGAGATTGAGGGGAGATTGAGAGAGATTGAGGGAGATTGAGGGAGATTGAGGGGAGATTGAGAGAGATTGAGGGAGATTGAGGGAGATTAAGAGCGGGGTTGAGAAGGAAAGTGGGAATGAGGAGAGTGAGAGGAGGGGTCCTGAGGGGGAGATGGGAGGTTGGCAGCCATGCCCATCTGAATGTTGAGTAGCTGTTAGACTAAATCGAGAATGAAGTATTAAAAAAAGTTGCAACACCCGCCCGCGCCGAAACCCGCGCCCAGCCCCGGGAGCTGTTCGCGCTGGACGCCACATGCGAGCAGGTGCTGACGCTGCCGCAGGAGGGTCCCATAGTGCAGCTGGACTCAGACTGGGGCAGTCAGCAGCACCTGCTGTTGGTCTCCACCAGGTGCCGGGCGGTGCTGTGCAACGCAGACAGTCGGACATTTTTTCAACTCGGCTCGGACAAGCCAAGAAACGGCCCGTTTGGGGCCTGCCTGTTCGCCGAGACCGGCCCGGCTCCGGCGGCGGCGGTGGCGGCTAAAGTTTACGCCGCCCGGCCCAAGCACCGGATGTGGCTGCTGCGCACCGATTCAAAACGAGTTCTTAACACGTTTGTGTTTGGCAGCAGGCTGGCCGATGCAGCTGAGAGGCTGGCCTTGAGTGACATTTTGTAAGACTTGCTTGTATACGTTTTCTTAGCAGCTATGAGTATAGTTAGGTAGCTATGACCATTGAGTACGACTCTTATTGGCTATGACCCTAATAAAGTAAAAACCCTGACTTTTGAGTAGCATGGCCTTCAGGTATCAGCAATCCTATTTGCTATAACCTTCAGGTATGACTCCTATGACCCCTAAGTTGCCATGACCTCCGAGCATGACTCCTATGACTCAAGACCCATAAGTAAATTAGCTATGACCCTAAGTACGACCCATGACCCTCAAATATGACTCCTATGACCCCTCAGTTGCTATGACCCTCGAGTATAACTCCTATGATTCCTAAGTAAATTAGTTGTGACACTTAAGTATGACTCATGACCCTTAAATATGACTCCTATGACTCCTTATTTGCTATTACCTTCAGGTATGACTCATATGACCCCTAAGTTTTAATGAACCTCGAGCATGACTCCTATGACTCATGACCCTCAAATATGACTCCTATGACCGTAAGTTTCTATCAACCTTAAGTATGACTCCTATAACCCCTAAGTTAATATGACCCTCGAGTATGACTCCTAATTAAATTAGCTCGTAGTTATGACACTTAAGTATAACTCATGACCCTCAAATATGACTCCTATGAGCCCTAAGAGTTGCTATAACCCTCGAGTATGACTTCTATGACACCTAAGTAAATTAGCTATGACCCTCAAATATGGTCTCCAAGACTCTTTGTCGGGCGATGGAAAAATAACGAAATCGCGAGTTTGACCCCGATCAGTTGATATTGACTAGTAGCCTTAGATCATTATCTCTTTGAAGCATACTGGTCACTTGAAATGCCACACTCATACCCGCTGCCCACAGAATAAACCCCGGCTCTCACAGCCTCCATTCGTCATCTTGCGTAGCCAACGCTCAGTGCAACGGCACCTATCGTCAGCTGGTTCAAGCCGGGCCCAACCTGCTGATTGTGGTCACCGAGTTGCACGATGTACTTTTCTTTGACACGGCAGCCGGACCTCGGGTGGTCTGCTGGCTGGCCGGCTGTTCCTGTGAGTTGCGGGGGTGAAAGGGTGAAGGGTTGAAGGGGTGAAGGGTTGAAGGGGTGAAGGGTTGAAGGGTTGAAGGGGTGAAGGGTTGAAGGGGTGAAGGGTTGAAGGGATGAAGGGTTGAAGGGATGAAGGGGTGAAGGGTTGAAGGTTTGAAGAGGTGAAGTTTTGAAGAGGTGAAGTTTTGAAGAGGTGAAGTTTTGAAGAGGTGAAGTTTTGAAGAGGTGAAGGTTTGAAGAGGTGAAGGTTTGAAGGGGTGAAGGTTTGAAGAGGTGAAGGTTTGAAGGGGTAAAGGTTTAAAGAGGTGAAGGTTTGAAGGGGTGAAGGTTTGAAGAGGTGAAGGTTTGAAGGGGTGAAGGTTTGAAGAGGTGAAGGTTTGAAGGGGTGATGGTTTGAAGAGGTGAAGGTTTGAAGGGGTGAAGGTTTGAAGAGGTGAAGGTTTGAAGGGGTGAAGGTTTGAAGAGGTGAAGGTTTGAAGAGGTGAAGGCTTGAAGGGGTGAAGGGTTCACGGGGTGAACGGATCAAATCTGGGTGAATCTGGGTCAAAAAGGTCTGGTTTGAAGGGTTCTAAGATTGAAGGGTTGAATGGATCTGGAGTTAAAGGTTTGAAGGGATCTGGAATTAAAGGTTTGAAGGGATCTGGGGTTGAAGGGTGCTCAAAGAACTCAGGGGTTCCATGTTGTATCGCTGTCCACTGAGAGACTCTACTCCACGTGTAATAACCTCTTATAAAACTATAAAAAAGACTATCATTAATATTGTATAATTGCCTCCCTCAGGCATCAGCAGCATCGCGGTCACCAGAAGCAGTTGCCAAGCGGCTGCATCAAGCTCAGCGGCTGCAGCGCACCTGGCCCTATTAATAAACGATCGCCACCTGGTGCTAATCCGAGTCTGCCCTAATCCAGCCAGTGTTGTATCAACACTCAGCGGCGCGTATCCCGTAGGCCTGACCAAGTGGCTGCTTGATCAGCCCAGAGATCGGTTGCTAGGCGATCAAAAGCTATTGTTGACGTTGACAACCGACTGTCTGAGTCGATGCTGCTCAGCTGCGGGCATTGATGTGGATTCGGGATTCGGCTGGTTGCTGGAAAGTGAAGAGTATCGCAGGGCAACTTCCGTTGCGGCTGATGAATCGTGTAGAATCAGACGTACGGACTCTGGTATCTATGCTGTTGGTGCCGCCGCGTCCAACAGCCTGCGCGCGTCGGCTAGCGATAGGTAGTGACCGGCGAGGGAGGGAAATTCTCCGCTTAGGCTTTTTGTATGGATATTTTATCCTATTAACGATATTTCCAGTTTGGGGATATTTCCAGTTTTGGAGATATTTCCAGTTTTCAGGGATATTTCCAGTTTTGCGGATATTTCCAGTTTTAGGTATATTTCCAGTTTTGGGGATATTTCTAGTTGTGGGATATTTCCAGCTGTAGGGATACTTCCAGTTTGGGGATATTTTCAGTTTTGGGATATTTCCAGTTTTTTGGATATTTCCAGTTTGGGGGTATTTCCAGTTTTGGGATTTTCCAGTTGTGGGATTTTCCAGTTGTGGAGATATTTCCAATTGTGGGGATATTTCCAGTTTCGGGATATTTCCACTTTTAGGATGCTACTACCAATTTTGCAAAGTTGTTCATCCAATGCGTTCTCTCATTGGCCTACTTGCAGTAGAAACATAGGCAACTATAAATAATATGCCTTAATTTCTATTTAGATGTTCTATATATATGCTGCAGTTACATATCTGTGCCTTCTCTCTCTCGCCAGTGCGCTGCCCGCCGCCGCTGCGCCCGCCCACGCCACCGCCGCGGTTGCTGTCTCTGAGAAGCTGGCTGCCGCATCAGCCGGGGTTGGCCGCCTAATCCAGTACATCAACTGGCCAAAGCCTGACGATGCCGCTACAGCTGCGGGCATACCGCCTAGCGACGAGCTCGTTGGCACCGACGTCACCGCCGTCTCGGCCGGCATGATCATGACCGACTTCCGGGTGCCGATCAATTTCGGCGGCTTCCGCGGCAAGGCGCAGTCATTGAAGAAGCGGGCTCTGGCTGGCAGGCCCGGCTCGCCGTCGGAACTGACCGGCGCTGACCAGTTTGCCGGCCTGGAGCCGGCCGACCTGGTTAAGCTGGAAGCAGAATCCCTGACGCTTCATCAGAGACTTGTAAGCGCCGAGGCGGCACCTGTGGACTGCGTTAATCGCTTGTTGGATTTAGCTAATCTGTTGGCTGAGTTATCTAGAAAGCGTCTGAGTTATCTGGCTACTAACGGCGCATTCTGTCAAACTACTGCTAGTAGTAGTAGTGCACCTGTTAGCACTGCCCAGACTCAAACAGCCTGGTTGCCAATGTCAACAAGATCGTTTCCAATAGCGGAAAAATTGAAATCGGAATTAAGCTGCCTGTTAGGCTGGATTGTCGCTCTGAGACTGACTGTCGATAAGTCATCGGCCTCGATATTGTCGGGTTCTTCTGTTGCCGATGCTGTTGGCTCGGCTAGGGATAAATCAGTGCAGACTGACGCTGATTGGTTGACAGTCAGACCTGTCAGAGCCTGTCAGATTGACAGCAATGCAGCATCTTCACCGATTGATGAACTGTTGAAAGTTGTCATTATAACGGCCAAGCCTCAGTCTGAACTGATGTCTAATCTGGATCTGGAAGCTGACGGATTTGTTCAACAAGTTGATTGGGCTACAGTTCGTCGGTTGGCTTGCGGAGCAGATGAAGCATTGAGTCTGGAAGCTTCTGATACTGTTCAAGTGCTCAGTTTCTGTTGGAGTGAGTAAATCTGACTTTTCCTACCGATTAAACTGCTATTTGATAATATTATCCTTGACTGTCTACTTGCAAGTAGTGTAAAAAGGATTTTTTCCGAAAATTTCAAGTAGAATATTTGCTACTTGAAGTAGTGTTAGAAGCATTTTTTATTCTTTAAACAATTGCAACCTCAATTACCCCAGCTAATGCTGGTACCCATTTTACAGCTGGATGAACTGAAGCAATGCTCAGTTAAGTGCTCAAGGACAAACAATTGTTCCGAGTGAATTAAGAATCGAACCCCCGACCTTTCCGTCGTGAGACCGACGCTCTAACCACTAGGCTATAATCCCGCTAGAAATATGCTCGACTTCGTTAGAAGTAGTCTAAATAGCGTTTTATAGTAATCTTAAACTAAATTTTTTGTTTACTTAAAGTAGTGTGTAACGTAGCTTATTTCGCTGTTAAACCGCAGACAAACTGTGGCAATGCGAGAGCTCTGAACTGCCGAAACTGGTGGACGCCAGCTGTAAATCATTGCTGTCAAGTCTGGGCAGGTCGCCATCCGCCTTGGCCTCTATGGAGACTATGCTACTACTGATTAAGTAAGACTTAACGAGTCCTTTGACTATAGTTTTTTGTGATAAATATATACATACGACCTATATTTATTTTCAGAAATTTTAATAGTCACAAGTCGGACATTAAGAATTTTCTGCTAAATCATTTGTATTATTTTAAACGCGATGAGCTGTTCCTGTTGTACCGGTTGACCGGCAATGCAGCGGAGTTTGCCTCCTTTGTGGATAGCATGATTAATGAGAAGGCAAATGCTCTACTGCCTACTGACAAGTAAGATATTAGGGATGTTGTCTGCTTTTTCGTAGCCCTTAACATTAACTGTTACGCTTGTAGTGTCACAAAATGTGTCACACCCAGTGTCACATAATGTGTCACACCCAGTGTCACATAAAGTGTCACACCCAGTGTCACATAAAGTGTCACACCCAGTGTCACATAAAGTGTCACACCCAGTGTCACATAAAGTGTCACACCCAGTGTCACATAAAGTGTCACACCCAGTGTCACATAAAGTGTCACACCCAGTGTCACATAATGTGTCACACCCAGTGTCACATAATGTGTCACACCCAGTGTCACATAATGTGTCACACCCAGTGTCACATAAAGTGACACACCCAGTGTCACCTAAAGTGTCACACCCAGTGTCACATTTAGTGTCACACCCAGTGTCACATTTAGTGTCACACCCAGTGTCACATTTAGTGTCACACCCAGTGTCACATAAAGTGTCACACCCACTGTCACACCCACTGTCACATAAAGTGTCACACCCAGTGTCACATTTAGTGTCACACCCAGTGTCACATTTAGTGTCACACCCAGTGTCACATTTAGTGTCACACCCAGTGTCACATTTAGTGTCACACCCAGTGTCACATTTAGTGTCACACCCAGTGTCACATAAAGTGTCACACCCACTGTCACACCCACTGTCACATAAAGTGTCACACCCAGTGTCACATAAAGTGTCACACCCAGTGTCACACCCACTGTCACATAAAGTGTCACATAAAGTGTCACACCCAGTGTCACATAAAGTGTCACACCCAGTGTCACATAAAGTGTCACACCCAGTGTCACACCCACTGTCACATAAAGTGTCACACCCAGTGTCACATAAAGTGTCACACCCACTGTCACATAAAGTGTCACACCCAGTGTCACATAAAGTGTCACACCCAATGTCACACCCACTGTCACATAAAGTGTCACATAAAGTGTCACACCCACTGTCACACCCACTGTCACATAAAGTGTCACACCCAGTGTCACATAAAGTGTCACATAAAGTGTCACACCCAGTGTCACACCCAGTGTCACATAAAGTGTCACACCCAGTGTCACATAAAGTGTCACACCCAGTGTCACATAAAGTGTCACACCTAGTGTCACATACAGTGTCACAAGCATTGTCACACCCACTGTCACATAAAGTGTCACACCCACTGTCACATAAAGTGTCACACCCAGTGTCACATAAAGTGTCACACCCAGTGTCACACCCAATGTCACATAAAGTGTCACATAAAGTGTCACACCCAGTGTCACATAAAGTGTCACACCCAGTGTCACATAAAGTGTCACACCTAGTGTCACATAAAGTGTCACACCCATTGTCACATTTAGTGTCGCATAAAGTGTCACACTCTGTGTCACACCAAGTGTCACACTCAGTGCCACATCCAATGTCACACCCAGTGTCACACCAAATGTCACACCCAGTGTCACAGTGTGTAACAATATAGAATAATTACTGTACATTTTTCAGTTCGGCGCCATCAAGCGCCGATCTGAGCGCCACTCTGCGCCAGCTTGGCGCTCGCGGCCTTCTAGCATTTGGCGGGCAACGTTTTGGCTGGTGCAACGGCAACTCAGAATCCTTTCCGATGATGAACGATGAAAAAGGCTGCGACTACTGCCGATTTCCTTTAACAACAAGGTATTGTTCTGATTACACTACTTATGTATAGTTGTTACAAGTAATAGAATTAGCGTTTTTCGCTATTCTATTTTATTCTCGCCTTTTCTTACTACTAACTTAAGCCAGTAGTAAAATTAGCGTTTTTCGGTATTCTTTCAGTATCGATCTAACGGATGTTAGCCAGCAAGTCACTCTGGACGAAATCTGTTCTCGAAGCGAGGGTCCTAATCCTAAAATTGATATGCAGCAGCTTTATAGCTACCTTGTTAAACGGCAGTGAGTTTTTTTAGTAATTTATTACGCGCCTAATATTAGTTTACTCTACTTAGAGCAGGGGTCGGCAAACTCCGGTTAGCGAAGCCTCCGGCCCTCGGGTCATTTGAAACTTCACAATAGCAATCTGGCCAGCTCAAGGCTTGTGTCTCTTCTCAGCTCTCTTCTCTCCTTTCCTCTTCTCTTCTCTCCTCTTCTCTCCTCTCCTCTCCTCTTCTCTCCTCTCCTCTCCTCTCCTCTTCTCTCTCCTCTCCTCTTCTCTCCTCTCCTCTTCTCTCCTTTTCTCCCCTCCCCTCTCCTCTCTCCTCTCCTCTCCTCTCTCCTCTCCTCTCCTCTTCTCTCCTTTTCTCCCCTCCCCTCTCCTCTCTCCTCTCCTCTCCTCTCTCCTCTCCTCTCCTCTTCTCTCCTCCCCCCTCTCCTCTCCTCTCCTCTCCTCTCTCCTCCCCTCTCCTCTTCTCTCTCCCCTCCTCTCCTCTTCTCTCTCCTCTCCTCTCTCCTCTCCTCTCCTCCCCCCTCTCCTCTCCTCTCTTCTCCTCTTCTCTCCTCTCCTCTCTTCTCTCATCTCTATTCCCTCTCCTCTCCCCCATTTGTCCCGCAGTCATGCGCTAGGTTTTCTACCTGGCCCTTGAGATAAAAAAGTTTGCTGAGCCCCGACTTAAAATAAATAATGCGTGTTTCTCTTGCCTATCCCACACTCTCTCCAGTCAGCTATCCCCAGCCATTCATCTATTGAAGCGGCTGTGTTGGACCTCTCATTTGGCATTCTGGTGCCTGCAGTTGGACAATGGCCAGCTATTGGATTACATTGTTGGTGAGCTGCGTTGCTTTCTGCGTTATTAAAATATGCACGTGATTTTTTCTGGACTTTTGCTGCTCCTAATTATGTAATTTTTTTTCTTAGCAGTCAAACGTGACTTTTCCTTGGTCAGAAAACTTTTGCCTTAATTAGATGGAAATATTTTTGCCTATATATGACTTCAGTATTTCAACAAGTTTTGATGATGCTCAACCAACTGTGTATTAACATTTCTCTGTGATGTTAGAATTCGAAAGCATGTGCGTTTGACTTCAATTAGTTTTGAGGCTACGTGAGACCGCCTGTGACTGGGCACTTATAGATATCTTTATTATAACATCATTTTAGAAGTCTAAGAATTAGACTACAATTTTGCTGCAAAAATGAGATGTCACTGACTGAGATGTCACTGATTGTCGTGTCACTAACTGAGATGTCACTGATTGAAATGTCACTGAATGAGAGGTCACAGATTGAAATGTCACTGAATGAGATGTCACTGAATGAGATGTCACTGATTGAAATGTCACTGAATGAGATGTCACTGATTGAAATGTCACTAAATGAGATGTCACTGATTGAAATTTCACTGAATGA